>LT636054.1:0-19163 GCA_900128565.1 Stramenopiles sp. TOSAG23-6 | reverse complement strand
CGTACGAAATTTTGTACCTAANAANTTTNGACTACATTTTTTTTTCACAATACATCTGTGTACAAATTGTTGGTGTAAACATGGAAAATGTAACTCCATACTGGATCGTACGTAACAGTTGGGCAACGGATTGGGGAGAAAAAGGTTATATTTACCTTGAGATGGGCAAAAATATGTGTGGCGTTGCTGATGAGCCAATGTTTGTGACAGATATCGAGACCACTATCAAAAATGAGGAGTCTCTCACTGAAAAGCTACTCGCCGAAAATTTTGTACCTGTTTTCTCATACTAATTTTAAAAAAAATTACTAGTATAAGTCTTAAGAAGAATCTCAAATCAGGTGTGACTTAAAGTATATAATGAATAAAAAAAAATCTCATTTATTTTGCTATCAGTTGTTCATATGACCGGTAGCTCTACTTGCTACTATAATAATATAATTGAGATAAAATAAAAATTGCTGATAAAAATTCGACTCGTGGCCAGCGCGTGTCATAAATTTTTCGACACGCCAAAAAGTGCGCAACGAAAGTATAGTTAGTTATAGGTGAGCAAATGTCGCATCACGATTTTGTCTCATACAATGTTCTTTCCCCTTTTCTTGGGAATTCGGGNTGGTTTCTACACTGTAAGCCTGAAGACTGTGATCCAGAAACTCGATATGAGCGTATCGTAGCAAAGCTACAAGAACAAATGAATAGACGTGCCATCATTGCCCTACAAGAAGTTTGTATGGAATGGTCAGGACGGTTTCACGCTTTGTTTTTATCAAATGGTTACTATTACTGCGATAGTCTTTATGGAAGTCAATGGAGTGGATTTATGGGTGTTTCTCTTGCTTTTCCTATGGAAAAGTATGAACTAGTGAATGCTGATATTTTCAGAGTTGGACAGTCTCCAGCAATCAAAATGTTAAAGGACACTGATAAGAAAAAGACGAAAGGAANTNCATTATGTTCATCTGTAANACGGTTTNTATCAATTGGCGAAACTATTACTAGNATAGTATTGCCAGTAACTGTTGCTGCGTCCTTGATACTAGAAGTTGAAAGGGTAANGGACTTTNATCTTTTCATAACACTATTNTTATGTGTTTTAGCCGCAGTTCCTGGCTTGCAAGAATTCTTCGTATGGTCAAAACCAAAAGCTGTCGAAAAANTATGTTCATTTGAGTACTCACGTAAAAGATATAATAATATGATATCATTTGAGCTACGGGGTAAAGATTCAAGTTCTGGTAGCTCATGGTATTCTGGTAGAATGACACGAAGCCGTAGTAAAGTGTCCTCAGGCCCTTCTTTCATCGTATCTACGTACCACATGCCATGTTGTTACTGGCAACAACCAATTATGACAATCCACACCCAACTTTGTGCACAACGTGTCATNGACCTTGCTACTGCAGATAGTGATATTATCAAGCCTTATGTTTTATTAGGTGATTTTAATATTAAACCAGTTGATGGTCCATATGCTCTGATCACNAGTGGTTCAATAAGCCCAGATGATCCTGCTTATATATCAGAAGATGTAATTGCGAAAGCACGTGTTTCATGGAAGCCTAGTTTAGAATTTCCNTTTCGATCGGCGTATATGGAATATCAAGGCCATGAACCTTCTTGGACAAATCATACTGTTAGTGGAGGTGAAAAGAAACCAAATGCATTTACGGATACAATTGACTATGTATTTATCTCAGATCACTGGAGTGTTGAAGAAGTATTGGAAACGCCTCAGGCAACTGAANCATATCCTGATCACTCTCAACCACTCTGCCCAAACGAGGAAAATCCATCAGATCANATTCTTATTGGTTGTACTTTAGATTTGTCTGAATAGTGANTAAAAAAAGAGCTATNGATTTTTTTAAGATTTGAGATTGTAATAAANACCTAACATTCAAAAGTATGCGTTATTNCTTTTTTAATACCACCGATATACTTAAATCCCTGCCACAATGTCATGTAAATAATTAAAAGCTTTGAATTTGTCATTGAACAATAAATATTTTGAAAATTATTGTTGTTGTTTGTTTGTGTTTTTGATAATTGTTTGTTGTTGTGACATATAATGACATTATGATGTTGATGANATGTCACATTGACCANCAGCAACAGGTTTGTTTGTTTTTCGAGTCAATACATTCGATAAAAAAATCTACGAAAAAAAGAAGTACCTTTTTAAAACTTTTCATGCGATCATCATATAGTAGAGGCCGCGGAGGTGGTGGCTACCGTGGTGGAAGAGGTGGCGGTCGCGGAAGAGGTAGAGGTAGAGGAGCATATTATAAAGCTAAATATGGAGGGCGTGGTGGTGGTAGTCGAAGTCAACATAAGCATCATGACTCTGGACCTGTCAACCGAGTAGGTTCACAAAACGACTTGGAAAAGGAGTTGCGTCGTATTGACGGGAAATCCTATAATGCATACAAAGATATACGTGGGCTTTGGTCATTTGATAATTGTAATACAAAGTATGTTCTTGGTGTAAATCACGTTCAAGGAGACTCCTATGCGCCACCTTCACGATGTCATGTCCTAATTGAACATTCGCAAGCCAACGTTCCAAGTGAACTTGTTTCTTCTCGAACTCGTCGTGTGGCTCTTGCCGATTACTTTACTAGATGCTTTTGGAAGGCAGCTCATGCAAAAGGCACTGATAAATCTAGTACTGGGAAGGGATGGTCAGGCCCCAAAGGTGGAAATATGAGTATTGATAAACCTGGTCAACATGTTCTCGAACGAACAAGTGTAATTGTGACTGAAACTTCTGTAGAAGCTCGCTTTACAGTTGCACTTCCAGCAAGAGGTCGCTCTATAATGGGTAGACGTGCTATAGAGATATTTGTTCGGGACATCCCTTTATTAGTAGATGCTGCACTCAATTGGAATGGTTCTGGTGTTGACCAAAATGCTGGCAAAAAACATGTNCTTTGTGTGGAAGATCAAGAAAGTTTACGNGGTCAGTTAAGAGATGCAGGTTTAACTGCTTTTATTGTAAATGGTTCAATTTTACCTCGTGATAGTGGTGCTAGTGATTTGCCAATGGATTTATCTACAGCAGTTGCATTTTCGTCACCAACTAGTTTAGAACATAAATTTACTGTACCGAATTCTGGTCTTTTGGTAGGCTGTGGTATCCCGCAAGGTGTAACTCTTATTGTTGGTGGTGGTTTTCATGGGAAATCAACCTTATTAAAAGCACTTGAAGTNGGATGCTATAACCACATACCGGGTGATGGGCGAGAATTTGTGGTAACTGATGCAGATGCTTTGAAGATAAGAGCAGAAGATGGAAGGGCAATTCACTCACTCGATATATCAGCTTTTATTAACAATCTACCAATGGGTAAAGGTACCACAGAATTTAGCACATCTGATGCTTCAGGATCTACTAGTCAAGCTGCAAATATTGTAGAAGCACTTCAAGCGGGGTCGAAAACATTGCTAATGGACGAAGACTCTTGTGCTACTAACTTTATGATTCGGGATGANCANATGGCTCACTTATTACCCTCTCATAAAGAACCAATTACCCCATTTCTTTCACGGGCTCGTCAATTATGGCAAAATCTGAAAGTTAGTACAGTTCTTGTTGTTGGTGGAGCAGGTTGCTTCTTTAGTGTTGCAGATACTGTTATATTGATGGATTGNTACAAAGCAACNGATGTGACAGCAAAAGCAAAGGCTATTGCTCATGCATTTGCACAAAATGAATCAAAGATTCCTCAAATATTTCTAACTTCAAAAGAGGATGGAGATGCCCCAATGTNGAAAAGAGCTAGGAAAAATACAGAAGGTGTCATTTCTGACGACGATGTCATTCGATCTTTGACGTGCTCAAATCAATGTAGCGCAAGTCGACGCTCTCCATTACCTCATAGTTTAGCTGTTCGTGGNGACAGAGGCAAAGTTATGTGTCGAGATAAAAAGATTATAGAATATGGTGCAACTAAGATTGACTTGTGTGCTATAGAGCAATTAGTAGAGACATCTCAAACACGTGCAACTGCTTATGCTGTACAGTGGCTTGGAAAACAGAAAAAATATGATTCTATGGCTGACATGAAAGTGGCTATTGATNATGCTATGGATAGTGAAGAAGGAATGGATCATTTTGGTACATTTACTAAGCTGGGTAACATGGCTAGACCTCGTGCTTTGGAAGTCATTGCTGCTGTAAATCGTCTACGCCATGCTTCGTTTCAAAGAGGATGTTGAAATAAAATGTTTATTTATGCTTTGTTTCAAAGAGGATGTTGAAATAAAATGTTTATTTTTCAATAAAACGAATAGCTTACATACCATGAAATTTCACAACAAAAATGATCTTATTAATGCAACATCTGCAGATTTGTCAGATAANGTAAAATGATTCAAACCAATGGGAATAATATCAGTAAATCCTTCCTTTAGTGTTGGTTTTTCTAANTTTTTGTAAAAAGAATGGATGACCACAGGTGGNACTTCCTTTACTCCTCTATGTTCAAAAGATGCTACATTCAAAGATCGATATGTATTTAAATGNAAACAAAACTCTTTGCTCACATTCATCCATATACATTTAACNGATGCTCCAGCCTTGTTTGCCATTTCGATNTATGGAGCTCTATCATTCACACTTGTATTTTGTTTATCAATGATCACACATTTTTTTGAATCTAAAGCTATTTGGCAAGCTTTTAAACATTTCTTCTTCGTTTTCAAAGTATCTTGATTAATTCTTTCATAGGAAGAAAAAATATTACGTGAGAAAAAACTTTTTCCAGAACCAGGAGAGCCAACCATGATAATCATTTCAAAAGAAGCCTNGGAGAAACAAGGGAGTTTTGTAGGGTTTTCACCAAGTTTCCGAGGATCAAAAGAAAAGTTGTTCTTTTCATATGTNTGTGTAAGTCCAAGAAAGCATTCNTCAGGAGTCATAAATGAAATGCCTAAATTCATTGCAAATTTAAGATCAGTATTACTAAAATCTTTCTTCTTNACTNANGGTGGAACTCGACCTGCAGCATCTCCAACAAAAAAAGAGTCTTTACGTAAAACANTACCTACTATTTTTTCCATTTGCCTCCAGGCATTTACTCGTGGTTTTCGAAAACAATCATTGGCAGCAGATATAAATGCAATCAATGGAACCTCAAGAGAAGACTGAATATCTTCTATTTTTTTAAAAATATCCGTCGCTTTCGTCTTTCCATTAGAAATGCCTCTTTGATTAGTAAAAACACAAATGGTATAACCTTCACGGTGCAAAGCCTGAAGCTTAGTTGGAACACTATCATGCCATAACTTCCAGTCATCAGGTGAACGAGGATGTCTCTTTCCTGATTTTGTTTGAATCAAATTCCAGTCCATATCAAAACCAGCAACTTTTTTGTCTTTATCTGACTTGGAAGTATCAAAATCACGGACATATAACGTTGGACTGTTTTTCGTTCCAAACATTTTCCAGTTGTTAGTGACACCTAATTCATTGGTAGAAAAGTGACTCAGGGTAACAGCATTGTTTAACTTTACTCGTTTTGCTGGTGGAGCAGCAGCTTGTTCAGTATTATGCTTCATTTGCATCTTGAAATAATGTTCTTTTTAGTACCTGTAATACTCCGTACCAGGTTATGGATTTGGCCGCGGCCATCAAGTGAGTGACTGGTCAAAGACTCAAAGACTCACAAAAGTTGACATTTCAAAAATCAAAAATTGGAATAATAGTCCAATCAGCTACTATATGTACCGTAGTAGATACTGGTTTGCACTTTAATCTTTAGAAGATGGAGTATACGCTTGATGATATTGCTAAAGAGTATTCGTGCAAAATTGAGGAAATTCTTCAAATGCCACAGACAGAATTCATTGAACTCCTAGCAGAAATGAAAATTCCAGTGATTCGAAGGCGGAAGCTCACACTACAATGGCGTAGTGGTTCTTCTGAGCAAAATAATGGTGAAACACCAAATCCAGATCCATGTTTGGCTCTTGCTCCTTGTAGCAATATGCTTTCATCGAATAATCCACATGAGGCAAATCAATTTTCTTCTCAACAAAAATCTATAGAACAAGGAATTGAACGTGAAAACTTGAATCGAGAAAAAAAAAAAAGACGTTTGCAAAGAATGTTACAAATCAACTGCCTACCTTCTTCTTGTAACACTATGGCTAAGAGGAAGAGGTGTGTTATTTGGAGTGATACTGAAATAGCAAAGCTGGAGAAATTGAATAATCTGAGGCCAAAAATATCATACCAGGATATAGCAGATATAATGTCAAAAGAACTTGTTCCAAATCGAAGGAAATATACAGTAAATGTGATTTGTTCACAGATTTATAATAGATTTCCTGATGCCCCTAAATTTCCTCCTAAAGATTCTTGGAGTGACGCTGAAATAGCAAAGCTCAAGAAATTGAATAATATGAGGCCAAAGCTATCATTGCAGGATATAGCAGATATAATGTCAAAAGAGCTTGTTCCAAATCGAAGGAAATATACAGCACGAATTATTTGTTCACAGATTCATAATAGATTTCCTGATGCCCCTAGGTTTCTTCGTAAAGATTTTTGGAGTGACACTGAAATAGAAGAGCTCAAGAAATTGAATAATATGAGGCCAAAATTATCATTTCAAGATATAGCAGATATAATGTCAAAAGAACTTGTTCCAAATCGAAGGAAATATACAGTAAGTGCGATATGTAACCAGATTTATGCTAGATTTCCTGATGCCCCTAAATTTCCTCGTCCTCGTAAAGATTTCTGGAGTGACGCTGAAATAGCAAAACTCACAGAACTATTTGAAATGAAACCACGTCTAACACCTAAGGGTATTGCAGATATAATGTCAAAAAAAATTATTCCAAATAGAAGGAAATATACAGGGAAATTAATCCGAGCACAGATTAGAAATAGATTTCCGAAAAGATATCTGAATCAAGTGTTAGTGAAAGATGCTCTTGTTGATGATGATGTCTTTTTGGTTTAGACTTTCTTTACAACAAAAAACTACTTTTTTTTTGTTTAGGTCATAATTTTGATTTCTAATTTCGAATTTAAAATTCAATTCAATTTGCAATTTGACTGTTGACTTTGTGTCCACCAATACCGCCAATATTTGAACTGATGCACTACCACTACCACTACCACTTCTAAATTTATTCATGTATATTAAATGGCCTTATGAAATGGAAAAGAAGAAAACACAGAATAAGCAAAAATATGAATAAACGAATTATTTGGTTTTTATTGAAACATAAAATATTTTTTCAATATTTCGTAACAAATCTCAAATTCTTAAAGGATTATAATTAAAAATCACCATCTCGTCCAGTAACGGTTGAAGGTGGTTCAGAGAGCACCGTAACATTCCATTTCTTACCATACGATTCTACATATAATTTGTTCTTTGATACATCAGAATGTACTTTTACAAAAATATTTCAAAACATTTAATTTTTTTTGTTAGGTATAAAATTTTCATAGTAAAAAAATAGGTAAAAGTAAATGATGAAAATGTACATGTAGGTAACCCATGGCAATCGTTTTATTTGTTCGAGCACCAAAGGCAGATCCTGTTGTGTAGCCTACTACATCATTATTTGATGGATCCCGAATGTATTGTGAAAAATTGTTTTTTTTTTGGGATAAAAAAAATGTTAGGTATGAAATTTTCTATGAAAAAAAAAAATGGGTAAAAATGAAGAATGAAACATACATTGGACAATCGCTAGGAATACTCCATTCATAACCACTCTCAGTATTGACCTGAAACATTGCAGGTTTTTTTGTGATATCTTCCAATGATTTTGTATTTTTACCAATAAATCCCATAGATTTTTTCATTGAAGTAAATGGTTCAATACCAGCTTCTTTGTAGTGCATATAATCCAAATCAGCTTTTACACGAAATCCTACTTCAACACGAAGTGCATTTAAAGCATATCCTCCAAAAGGTCGAAGATTTAATTTTTCTTTTGTTGCCAACGGATGTTCTTGTAATGCATCATACACGGCAGTCACACTACTAGAATTACGAGGACAATGAATTTCAAACCCAACTAGACCAGAAAAAGAAACACGAAATACGTTTACTAACTGACCTGCAATTTCAAGTGACTTCATATTCATAAATGGAATATCAAGCACTGCAGGGGATATAGCTCCAAGTAATTCTCGACTTTTTGGGCCAGCCAAATGTAAAATATATTGTGAAAAAATATTTTTTTTTGTAGAATTTGTTAGGTACGAAATTTCGTACGGAAAAAACAATTCGAAATTGAAAAAAATAAAACATACATATCTACATCATCTGAAATATTTTCTACTTTTACATCTAAACAATTAGAAAGGCCTAAAGACAATTTCCAATTATCTTCTTTTGAATCAGAGTGATTTGAACCATGATGAAGAATTGAACGAAACCGTAAATTGTAAAAAAATATTTCAAAAATTTGATTGTTTTGTTAGGTATGTTACAAAAATTGAAATCCACATAGGTAAAAAAATAATAAATTTGAATAATAATTTTGAAATTCATGATGAAAATGTACACAATGTATCATGCTCTGCGTAATCTCGAGAACCAACCAAATAATACTCATCTTCATATACTCTGAAAAAATATTTTTAAAGTTTAAAATTTGTTAGGTACAACATTTCTTATGAAAAAAAACAAAAAATCTTACATCAATGATGAAAACATACATCAGTCTTTGTGACTGAAAACTCTGCTAAAACTTTTCCTTTAGGTGTCAAAGCATATGTCAGCCTACATGGTCCCATTTTTTTGGGTATAATATTTGTTGTAGCACGCATTAGAAAATCACGAGCATGAGGCCCAGATACTTTTATTTTAGAAAACGATGCATATTGGATACCCACTGAATGTAGGACATGTTGAGACTCAGCAGCTGCGTGTGGTGCCCACTCATGATGATCAAACGTTAATTCATTTTCAACTGGTTTTATAGGAATTTCACTAATAGAAGAAGCAGATGAAATACCTTCAAACCATGCAGGTACTTCAACACCAGATAAGCTAAATGTACAACGAGCACCCTGTTCTAGAAGTTTGGGGTATAGTGGGCTTTGTATTTCTACAAGATGAGAACGTCCAGCTTTTCGATTCTCAAAGGGATAAGCAATACAATTATTTTTTCCATATGTGTCAAGTACAACGTCTTCTGTATATGCATCACCAATAACTGTTCCTGCTGTTGCCCAAGAGCCATACCGCACTGGATCGAAATTTGCTGCAGCATCAAACGGTTGTTCGCCATCAAGCATAATTGAAGTTAAATACTCAGAAAGTGCTGGAGATTGAGCGATACCATATGTAAGTGTATTGAAATCGAAATATCCTGGAAATGTCTTGTGAAAAATATTCAAAAAAAAGTCGTTAGGTACAAAATTTTCTATACACAAAAAATGAAATTTATAATGAAAACGTACTATGTGTTCGACCTACACGAGCAAGTGAATCTCCAGTCCAAATTGTAGGTCCATTTGTACAATTGATAAATCCAACTTCAGCAAGACTTGGACAAAGTTCCATCGCAGAAAGTAAGTTACCCTCAATACGATCAAGTGCATCAGGAAATAGCTCATGCCCCCAATCGCTAGGAGGTCCATTCTTCCAGGTACCTCGATCATCAGGTTTATTCCGTAATACAGTCCGTTCCTCATAAGGCCCGACTAATATACCTGATCTTTCTTGTCGAATATAACTTGAACCTTTGAGATCGCGTAAAACAGGGACGTATTGTGAAAAAGTATTTTTTTAGTAAAAACAATTGTTAGGTACAAAATTTTGTACAAAATTTTGTACAAAAAAAAAATTAAATTAGAAACGTACACTCTTTTACCTTTAGCGAGTAGTGCTGCAATTTCTGGAATTTCTTCTGTGATTGCATATTGGGTAAAAAATACATCACACAAAAACAATTATTGTGAGGTATGGAATTTTCTTTGTAAAAGAAAAATAAAATTTATCACAAAAACCACGAAAAAAAAAAGCACATGGAAACTTACATATTGGTGCTCAATAATGAAACCTGGGTGTACCATACCATCACCAACCATTTCTGTTATCTGTTTAGACCAAAGACCAGCTGCGTTGACAAGCATATCACCTTCAAATACTTGTCCACATGCAGATTTGACACAAAATCCACCTCCTTGACGGTGTTCAATAGACACAACTTCTGTATTAAGTATATATTTTGCACCATCTGCTTTTGCTTTCCCGGACACAGCATTAACTAGTGACGTGGGATCAATATCACCATCATTTGGAGTCCAAACACCACATTCTACATTGCTACAGTCTAATAGAGGATGTCTTTCTCCACACTCATCCGCAGAAATGATTTCACATGGAAATTCCGGATCGTCATACAAAGCAGCCATTGCAACATGTTGATGGGCCTCTTTGAGGCGATCGGGGTTACCCTTTTCAATTATTCGTATAGAACCAGGTGTATGAAGACTAATGCCATTCTCACTTTCGTCGTGCAATTCGTTTAGAATTTGAAGTGATCGGACATGAATCTTTTTCAGCTTGGGACTACCGCCAAACCGAGTGACCAAACCAGCAGCATGCCAAGTTGCACCGGAGCAAAGTAGCTCTGATTTTTCAATGAGTGTTACCGCGACACCACGTGCAGCCAGTGTTCGACTGAGACAAGCACCCGCTACACCACCACCAATGATGAGACAACTTTGGCTCATTTTGGATGAGTTATTTAACTAAATATCATTATAATAACCCTTCCTTCTTTTGCAGTTGAATTATGACTTTTTTAGAACACATTGATTTCAATTGCAATTTTCGCTCCTGAAACCCTAACCCTAGCCTAGCCAGTAGGCGGTAGGTAGGTATAGTCAGTGAAAAGAAACTGATCAACCTACTACCCAGTAAAACACTACCACGAAAGCTAGAGTAGTAATTAAGCATTCATACTGGTACCAGATGTACCCAATATTGGTATTATCATTTATAAGAACAGATTAGTGGTATATTTTATTAGTATAGGATGAGTACTTGTATTTATCAGTTGCTTAAGGATGCCGAAGTTTCTTTGGATGAGTATGAGCTTTCTAGTTTAATTAGTCGGTTGACTGATGATATAAAACGCACACTGAAACTCCACCGCATTGAGGGATTACTTCGAAAATCACAAGAAGAGTCTGATATTGATCCAAAAGTAAATCCTTCTTCTTCAAATACACAACCATCTGAGTGCAGTAAAGTCATAGAAAGTGGTTTACCCTCTGTAAATTCTAAACCTCAAATGAAAGAGTGCTTATTGCCATCAGTGGATGTCACGTCTTCTGAAGTTCCTTCAGAATTACTCGGACAAAAGAGTTTGGAAAATAATGTAGATGTGAAGAAAACAAGAAAACGTAAAAAGAAGAAGAAGAAAAAAAAGTCAAAGACTTTGACAGATAAACAATGTTCTATTTCTCCAAATAAATCATGTAGTGAAGATCCTACTGAAGTTTTCCAGAAAATCTTGAAAAGGGTTACGTCAAATGTATCTGTAGCATCTTCAGTGCTAAATAAATCTGACGCATTATCTGTTGTACAAACACAAAATAGTATGAATAATCGTGTCTTGAAAATTGCAGATATATTTAATTCTTTAAATATTTCTGTCCCATATAAACCTCAAATAATTAAAGGACACGGAGTAGGTGTAATTGCTACAGAAAATTTGGCTCGTACTGCCGCAGTTGGAAGTTACGAAAAGCCTATTGCATTTCACCGAAAACTCTTAGGTGATGATGGATGTGCATCAATAGAAATAATTCCTGAGTCAATGACATGCGATCATTGTCTTCGTTTTATGTACGTTTTATATGAATTTTTAATTTAACTTTTTTTTTTCATACGAAATTTCGTACCTAACAATTTTTTTTTGAAATATTTTTTCACAATACATAGGGCCTATTTGGCAAGTTGTTCGTCATGCAGCGAAAGTTAGTAATATACAATTAAAATCCCCTAAATACAAAACGATTATACGTGAAACAGTATTGCAAGGGTGTGGTACAGATTTTCTTCCAAAGCCAGTATCTTGTAAGAATTGTGAAACTGTATATTGTTCAGAAAAATGTCGAAAGAATGCATCGGACGAATATCATCGCATTCTTTGTACACACAAAGATCCTGCTGCTATTACAGCTTTACGTAATTTTCGCGGGCTTGGTCAGTACGACGTTCTTCATCTTGGTCTTATTCTTCGGTTAATATGTCGTATAATAGGGAGGCATACAACAGGCAAAGTTCCAATGGAAAATGCAGTGGATGAAATAATAGGTCAGTTCTCAACTGTATCAGCTGTGGATACTTGTATGATTCTCTTTGGTATGTCTGAAAATGAGCGAAAAGATAAATTTAAAGTAAACTCAACGTGGGACGAAGTCTTTAGAGAACCTCTACAAGCAATGCAGATTTTATTTATGCACTCTTTTGATGACGATGCTGCAGTCGCAGCTGCGTCTTTATTGACACCTCACTTCTTGGACTATATTATTGGTTGTGTTCAAACCAATGTAGTTCAAGTTGATGTACCTTCTCCGCTATGGGCTTTTCTAAATAGAGCAAAGATGGACTGCACAGCTAAAAATATGAAAGTAGCTTTAGAAGACTTTGAGAAAAATCTCATGAAAGTAAATAAAGGTATTCCATGCTTTCCATCAGCAACTGCTTCTGGACTTTGTTCAAGGTATGCTACCCTAAATCATAGTTGTCAACCCAATGTTGCTGCTGGACTTGATGAGGCAGAAGATAGACTTGACTTAGAGAAATCGTTCGCGAAGGTTTCTCTTCATGCAATAAAAGATATAAAATGTGGTGATGAACTTTGCGTGTCTTATATCGATGGAACTCAATGTAGTACTGAAGAACGTAGAGAATGTTTACGACCGTATCACTTTGAATGCGACTGTACATTATGTGAACCAATATAGTAATAATTCCTTTATATTAAAATGTAAAAGCATATAATAAACACTACACTAATGTTTGCTTTGTTGCAACATTTTCAAAACTTTGGAGTATATCTCCCTCCTTAAATTCAATAGGCTCTTTCTCATCAACTGTTCTCTCTTCCCAACCATGTAGCGATAATGCGCATTCTGATCCTTGTTTTATCACATTAACTTTTTCTTTAAAATGCTGTAGACTAGATAAATATGGTGCTTCAAAAATTACATTTTTTCCGCGCAATAAACGCATTTTATTGCTGCGTTTAATTTCACCAGAAACAACTTTAACACCTGCAACCTCAAATGTTCTTCTACCACGCTTAGTAATATCAAAAGTCTGTAAAATTCTAGCCTGTCCAAGCATTTTTTCCTCTATAATTGGAGGCAGTGAGTCAATCATAAACTCCTTAACTTGATCAACAACAGAGTAAATAATTGGATCTTCATATATATTGATTTGTTCCTCATCAGCTGTATCACGTATAACTTTGGGTGTCTTTGTATTAAAACCAAAAATTGCGGCTCCATATGTATCTGCTTTAAATAAATCATTTTTTGTAACTGTGCCAACACCTGATTGTACTATACGAACATTAAGTTTGTGTTGAGGTATTGACATTATTTCAGCCTTTAAAGTTTCTAATGCTCCATCTGTGTCCGCTTTCAGAATAAGAGAAACACTAGAAATATTCGGATCTAGAGGGGAAATATTCGAATCTTTATCATTGCCAATACTACTTGCTGCATCTAATCTTGCATCAGTATCTAGTTTGAACTTATCAGTCAATTCTGTGCGTTCACTTGGTCTAAGTTTCCTTCCCAATTCTTTCGACTTGGAAAGTATTAATTGATCTAATTCTACCTTGGCCAAATGATGATCTCTTCGCAAATCTTCTATTTTTTTTCTTTCAATTTCATCCGATTCTGTCATATCGCGTTGCAGACGAGCATTTGCTATTGACTTTGCATGCTCTTCATCATCTGCACAAATCAACTCATCACCAGCAGCTACAGTGTCATTTATACCCACAATTTGAATTGGTGTAGAAGCATACGCTTGTTCTAAAGACATACCTTTACAACAATTGAGTTGACGCACACGACCCCACTTTGTGCCACAGACAAAATAGTCACCCTCATTAATTGTACCGCAGGTCACCATAGCAGTAATTGAAGGACCAATACCAGGAGTGACTTTTGCTTCAAGTACAACAGCTTCTCCACGACCTTCACGAGCTGCCCGAAGTTCCATGATTTCAGCGGATAATAAAATGGCTTCCTCTAAAGACTCGAGACCAGTATTCTCTTTGGCAGAAACCTCTACCATCTGAACATCCCCTCCATCTTCTTCAGTCATAAATCCTAGATTCATTATTTGAGAAGAAACCTTTTTACGAGCTTCTTCTAATTCATGTGGCTCTAGTAAGTCACACTTATTTAGAGCAAGGACAACAGGAGTTGGAGGAATTTGTTGTGCTAAAAGTTGAATTGTTTCATTTGTCTGTCTTTGTAGCCCCTGTACAGCATCCACTACAACTAGAGCAATGTCAGTAATCATAACACCACGCTCCCTCATTTTTGAAAATGCAGCATGTCCAGGAGTATCAATGAATGCTCCACGTTTTCGACCACCTAATTCTACAGCAAACGCTGACATTGCTTGTGTGATATTACCCGCTTCAACAGTACAAATGTCTGCTGCAATATCAAAACTTTCATTTTCATCTTTTACAACAGAATTGTGAATATGATGGCGCTTCCTAAGAGAATCCAATAAACTTGTTTTTCCATGGTTAACATGTCCCATTACAGCAACAACAGGAGGACGGTCTGGGAGCTCAGAACGTTCTTCTTCTGAAAGCGTTGAACAACCTCCACGAGGAGTAGGAGTCAAATCTAAAAAATCTTCATTAAATACATCTTGAGGTGCAGAAGAAACAATTGGAGTCATACCAAATTCTGCAATGACAAGTTCAGCAATATCTGCAGGTATATTATCATGGGTACTTTTAGCTTTACTTAACTTTATTTCACCCAGTTCAAAGAAAGCATTTTGTAAATGACGGATTTGCACTCGCATTGCTGCTGCCAAGTCTCTTAAAGGGATACCATCAAAATATTGAACTTTGCGACCCTTCTTACCAGACTTACTCACAGAGAGCCAATCGTCAAAAGTTTGAACTTGTGCTCGTTGATAATCTCGGTCTTTTTTCTTTTTCTTGACAACTTCTTTTGCTCGTCTGGCATTGCCAAAAGCTTTATGCTTTTCATGACGTTGGCTAAATGCAGCTTGTCTACCATCAGCACCAGCAAATTTGTCGTTGAAACGCAACGTCCGCTTTGGTGGAGGGCGACGGGGAATTCGAACTGTTGCTCGTGCTTCCTCGAGTCTCCGATTTATCTTTTCCTTTTCTATGCTAGACGGATTAACTGTGTTGGCTGTTGATTCGTTCTTGATATCTCTCACATCACGTTTACCCCCAGCCCGTAGTTTTCTATGCGCTGTCATCGAATCTATGGAAGAATTGGATTTTTCTAGTCGATTCCCTCGTTTTGTTGTTGGCTTTGCTGCAGCTGATACTTGACTCAAAATCTTTTTGTGTGCTTTAGTCTCTTTTTCTTTTAGTTTTATCTTCCACTGTTCAGCAAAGTCCAGGGAGCGTACTAGGTTACGTTTACTTGAATCTCTTTGATAATTTTCACGTTTATTCAACGACTTTTTCCCAACTCTACCATAATTACCTCGTCCAAACGGTTGTCGTCCACGACCAACGCGGTTAGAAAAAGTTCTATTCGAGCAAAATATACGACGTACAAACATTCCTCTACTCTGAAAATGCATCATGAACTCACACACAGACCCTTAAGAAGTTTTAGGTACAAAACTAATTGAAATAGGACTAGTAGAACCTATACGTAGTAGCTAGCCGATGTAGTGTGTTGTACACATGTGTCCCAATTAATTGCAAGAAGTCAGTCTTTTCTGTCATGACACGTCAACAAAACGTAATAAAAAAGATTTTTCACACGATCGAGAGAGTGTTACCTTCCTAGGCTACTTGTAGTAAAGCTAGAATCATCGCGTGTGTCTGCTATATCCTTTTGTATATATATACCAGCTTCTCCCAGATAAAATATTTTAAGCATTAGATACTTCGTTATTTGAATTGCAAGTTTCTTTATTTGTAAAAGTCTTACCATGCTCCGTAGTCTCTTTTGTCGTAGCTCTTTGACTGTGAAGTATCACAATCTGGTGGCTCGTTCATTCTCAACTGCATCTGGAGATAAGCTTGTCGCTCCTCCGATGGTTTTCATCAAAGGAGAGGAGATGACTCGTTATTGTATGCAATTGATATTAGATGAATGGATACATCCTCGTTTTGACACGTCTTCTTGGGATTTCTATGATCTAAGTTGCGTATCTCGAGATAATACGGAGGATAAAGTTTTGCATGACGCAGTTGCTGCAGGAAAGCGTATTGGTGCAATCTTTAAAGAACCAACAATTACTCCAACGGAGGTCCAGAAGGAAAAGTTGGGACTTAAGAAAGCTTGGGGTAGTCCAAACGGAGCAATGCGACGTGGATGGAACGGTATTACAATAAGCCGTGATACTATTCACATAGATGGTCTTGATTTAGGTTTCAAAAGGCCTGTGTTGTTTGAACGACATGCTGTTGGTGGTGAATATTCAGCAGGATGGGCTGCAGTTGGCAAAGGTCAGGTTACTACTATGTTTCATCCACAAGATGGGAGTGCACCAAGTGTAATTGATAATCGTCATTTAACAGACAACTCCAGTGTTGTAGTTTCATACGATAATCCTCTGGACAACGTGACTGACCTCGCACACCACTTCTTCTCACGATGTTTAGAGGCCGATGATGGTGCTGGTGTTGTACCATATGTGGTCACTAAAAAGACCGTATTCAAATGGCAGGAAGGATTCTGGGTGGCTATGAAGGAGGTATTTGATAAGGATTACAAAGATAAGTTTTCTGCTAAAGGTCTATTAAAAGACACAAATGGAGAACTTCAACACCTTATCTCTGATGCTGCTACTATGCAGATTATCCGATGGACGGGTGGTGGCTTTGGAATGGCTGCTCATAATTATGATGGTGACATGCTCACAGACGAAGTTGCACAGGTTCACCGCAGTCCTGGATTTATCACTTCGAATCTTATCGGGAAAAATGATGATGGTACTATGATTAAAGAATATGAGGCATCTCATGGAACAGTTGCTGACTTATGGGAAGCTCATCAACGGGGTGAAGAGACTTCCTTCAATCCTTTAGGTATGGTTGAAGCATTAATTGGCGCAATGAACCATGCAGCTGATCTTTCATTTGAAGGTGAAAAGAAACAAAAAATTCATGATTTTACAGGACATTTGAGAAAAACCATGCACGAACTAATGGTTGAAGGTAAAGGAACACGGGATCTGTGTGGGCCTTCAGGATTATCAACTGAGGAATTTGTAAAGGCAGTTTCTGATCGTCTAGATTCAAAGATACGAAGAGAACCATCGGAGAAAACATTTATACCAGTGGAAAAAGGGGTTGAAGATATTGAACTTGTGCAGCAACTCTTTGATATCATTGATACAGATGGTAATGGAACTATTGACTTTAATGAATTTAGGGCTGGTCTTCGCCGTATTGGTGTAGAGCCACGTATAGCTGTAGATGGAATGATCCCCGATCGGGCTACAGAAAAATAATTGTCGAATATATAAATGAAGAGTTCCTTGTGGGAATAGCTTATATGCGATTTTAATATTACATTTTACACAAATTGAGTTCAACGGTATGTTTAAAATAAATGAGTTTTTCTTGCAGAATTATTTCTTTCTTTTCTTTGTTCTTCGCTTTTTGTGATCCTTTCCAGAACTTTTTCTTTTCTTATTTATCTTCTTCTCCTCCGCAGATTCCGAATTAGAACTACTATCGGAATTACTGTCAGAATCAGAGCTACTACCAGAACTAGAGCTACTACCAGAACTAGAACTACTACTACTTGACGAGTACGAAGAACTTCGTTTCTTGGAACGCTTTCTTTTAATACTTTTGACTGCTTCATTATTTTCATTTTGATTTTCTTCTTTTTCTGTTAGAAATGCATTCATCGGGTCATCTTTTCGAGGTTTTAACATCCTATATGCATAAAAGAACTATAAAGAAGTTTAATGATGCTGAAGCTGAATCTCGTCGTCAAAAAATTAAGCAACGAGATGCCAAATTTGGTGACAAGAAAAAACCGGAAGACTATCAATCAACAGTTTATGGTTCTGATTCTGATCTATTCCAAAGTACTTACGAAATCTTGATCCAAACTCTGCTCACTACGATCCAAAGTCACGGTCTATGAGAGGTAATCCTACTCCACATATACCAAAAGAACTAGCTGTATATTCAGGAGATAATGCAACTCGTGTTTCTGGTGAAAGCGTAGGTTTTTTAAAATCTCAAAGTTTTGCGTGGGAAAGTTATAGTCGTGGCAGTGGAGTTAATACGAGTGGCAATCCTACAGCAGTAGCAGTACTACAAAAGCAGTTCCAAGAAAGGAAAAACAAAATAAAAACGAGTCGGTCTGAAAAAATACTTGAAAAATATGGTGATCAGTCTAAACTGCGTGCTCCAGATAGATCTTTACTTCTTGGTCAGACTGAACACCAACTGCAATATAATTCTGAAGGGCGTATTATTGGTCAAACAACTAGCACTGAGACTATTCGACGAACCAAGTATGAAGAAGATGTTTTAATTAATAATCATAAAAGTGTTTGGGGATCTTGGTTTGATTTAGAAACACAAGAGTGGGGTTATCGATGTTGCCAACAATGTGTTGAGAAATCGTATTGTACAGGTGAAGCTGGAATTCGTGCGAAAATGGCATCAAAAACTGTAATGGAACGAAAATTGTTGTCAAAGGTATCAACTTCATCGGAGGTCTCTAATAAACCTGTTAATAACGAAAAAACACTATATGGTGAATCAGAAGATATAAAATTGGACCAAGATAAAATGAAAATAGCTTTAGAGAAGGAAAAAAACTTTCAAAGAAACGGTGTTGCATCTGAAAGAAGTCGTAAGTACAACTCATTCAATGGAAACTCCTCACAAATGGATGCAGAAACCATGGAAGCATATAGGATGTTAAAACCTCGAAAAGATGACCC
>LT636053.1:0-19217 GCA_900128565.1 Stramenopiles sp. TOSAG23-6 | reverse complement strand
TTAGTAAAAGGCGAAAGAATTGTTCGAATGATTGCGAATCTCCCAGTTCAGAACACCCCTCCATCGAGAATACCAGTACAAATCATCCAGATCGGAATGCGCTTTCCCACGAACTCTTTTTTATAATGAAAACAGTCTGAATGTATCGTATTTCGTGTTAGCGTTAATATGCCACGTGGCGTGGCAGTTAAAAAAGAATCAAATTTTTGACTTGTTTTTAACGCACAAAACGGATGAGCATTGCGTATCTGCGTTATACCGTAATACTATTTACAAATAAGCCATTATATATGAACATGCCGACTGGATTCCAAAGATTTAGAATACATAAATAATGTTCTCTAGTTCTAGCAGTAATGCTGCTATAATAGCTATTAAATCTTTAAAGGAGAAGGTAAAGAAACTAGAAACAGAAAGAGACGAACTCCTTCGAACAACTGCTGAACAAACCTCACATTCAGACCTTGAGAAAAAGATAAGATTATTGGAACAAAAGCTCAATGAAAAAGAATGTCAAATTAAACTATTAGAGAGCGCACAACATCTACAAGAGGTTGATTACCTTCGTCGGCGTCTAGGTGAAAATGAAGATAAAACCGAGGAACGTGCTGAGCTTCAGATGTATCGAAAAATGCAGAAGGAACAAGTACGAAAGGAAAAGGCGATTGAGTTGAGCGTGTTTGACAGAGCAAAATCGATACATGAAATGGAAAATCTCCGCGAGCGATTAAATAGCGCACTAACCATGAATCATATGATTACAGAGAAGTATCACACTCTGTTGCGTGAAAATCAGAAATTGAAAGAGGTACAAAGTGCATCTTCAAATAGTGAACATTCCCCTGCCTTCGTAATTCAAAGAAATAGAACAAAGTATGAAACATCAATAAAGAAAGTAGAAGANTCGTGCTTAAAATCTTCGTATCCTAGAAATAATACTAGAAATAATAAGAAGTACATCGGAACAGAAGTGATACCCGAAATTACTTCGTATAAATTGTGTGTACCTAGATCAGATGAGGGAAATATCCAGAAATATCCAAGACAAAACACAGTGGACTTTCATAACTCGCAAATGAAACATGAGAATCCAAGACGGTATCATAAAGCTGATAATATAAGCAAACCAAAACAAGTTTGTCGAAGAAATAAAGACAGAGGAAGCAGTTTAGTTCAAGATAGTCTTCCTCTACGTAATAATGTGATTGATAAAAGTATCTTTAAAGCACATACAAAGCGAAGAAAGCAACGTAGTAAACCTATTCGTTTTCGTGTTCGCCGACGAAGTGTAAAAAATTCAAATTTTAGGTTAGCGAAGAAATTAGGTCGTTTTGTACCTTTTGTGCCGTGTGGTCCGTCATCTGCTAGATCATTTTCTGTAATTGGAGCTATTCAAAAAGCAATGAGGGTTAAACAATTAGAAAGTGACGAGAAAAAAGTAAAAAATAGAAAAGATGAAAAAGTTAATATTTTTTCTCAAGAAAGAGTCGATGTAGTACATCCTGATAATGTTGAATTTTCCATAAAGTATGACACAGCTTTTCAAGGAAGCACCGATGACATTCCCCGTGATATCACAGATAAAAATATTGTAGTATCTACATCACAAAACGCTGAAGAAACTAAAGTTTCAGATTCAGTAGACTCAGATATAACAGTATCTACCTTTCAAAACATCGAAGAAACCAAAGTTGCAGACCCTGTTGAAAATCCGATTTTAGTGACATACAAAAATAATCAACATAATGGTATACATGATGAAGCACTCTCATTCAAAAAAGTGGAACTTCCAAAACCCGAATCCACAGCCGGTAAGATCACAAATAGCGATGAAATGCTCGCATTTGAAGAAGTAGAACTTCCAAAAACTGAATCCACAGCAAGTAATATCGTGAATAGCGATGAAATACTCTCATTTAAAAAAGTAGAACTTCCAAAAACTGAATCCACTGCCGGTAATGTCATGAATAGCGATGAAATACTCTCATTTAAAAAATTAGAACTTCCAAAAACTGAATCCAAGGCCGGTAATATCACAAATAGCGATAAAGTGCTCGCATTTGCAGAAGTAGAACTTCCAAAAACTGAATCCACTGCCGGTAATGTCATGAATAAGACTGAAACAAATGTGAAAAGTTCTACAGTCAGTGAAGGTACGACGTCATCATCGCTTGCGACAGAATTTGAAATCCTAGAATTGCAGTATCAAAAATTAAAACGATCGCTATCAGAGAATGCTGAAGATGAAAAGTTAAACCAACAGCTAAAGGACGTTGCCGTTGAAATGAAAAAAAAACGGAATGAATTGTACAAATTTAATTTAAATAATGCATCGTGGTAATGATAAATATTCAATATATAATAAAAAATAAATTCTTAAATTGGGCAGGTTTGCGCAGCGTTTGCGCATATTTTTTCAAGAAAAATTCAGAAAAAAACGGATTTCTCTGTGACAGTTTCAAATTCCTGTACGGAGGAACTTTCTTTTGTTTGTGCCTAATACTATTCCAAGCAGTTTTAAGTAATGTCAAACATAGATTAAAAGATACTTCCTTATGCCTCGTTCTCGAAGCAGAAGCAGCAGCGAAAGTAGAAGCAGAAGCGGGAGCAGAAGTAGAAGCAGGAGCGAAAGTAGAAGCAGAAGTAGAAGCAGAAGCAGAAGCAGAAGCAGAAGTAGAAGCAGAAGTAGAAGTAGAAGTAGAAGTAAAAGCAGAAGCGGAAGTAGTAGGGGGTTTGGAAGCAAAACGCGTGATTCTAGGAAAAGATTCCTTCCAGACATTGTTTCCTCTGCATTTGAACTATCTTATAAAGCAAATCAAAGAGAATCATCTAGAAGGGTTATTGAAACTAAGGATGGCTCAATTGAAAAATTTTCAGATGGTACTGTTATCACTTTATCTCCGGCACAGTTTGAGTGTATTTATCCAGATGGCAGTCGCTTCATCGAATTCGCCGATGGTGTTTCCTTACTAGAACAGGTAAATTCCGATGGTGGTATTACAGAGCAACATCGTTTTGTTAAAACAAAGGATGAAGCAAATGATGCAATAAAAATGAAAAAAAATCCAAAATCCAAAACAAAATCAAAACGAAAGTCAAAACGAAAGTCAAAACGCCATTTTCCTCTGCCCGGTCTAGATCTAACAAAACAATATGTTGTTCCACCATCTGTTATTGAGTGGCGAGAAAAAAAAAATGCCCTAGCCAAGATCAAATTAGAGGAGGAGACTATTGAATTCATGAAATGGGAAAAAGAAGATGAAAGACAGCTTCAAGTACAAGCTTTGCAACGTAAAAAAATGCTCGCAGAAATTAAAGAAACTGCACAACAATTTAAGCATAAGAAGAAAGAAGAAAAAGATAAAAAGAAAGAGTTTTATCGTATGTCTATAAGACGAGAAAAGAAACGCGCAAAAGAAATTTATAATTCTATGCAAAAACAAATGAAAATTGCTTCACAGAATGAATATTTCAAAAAAGAGGAGGAAGCAAAGGCCAAAGAAAAAGAAAAGTTAATTGCTCGCCAAAATAAAGAGAAGGAAGAAAATATGTGGAAGAAGCGAATGCAAAAGCGTTTGTATGAAGCTAACAAAGCCAGAGAAAGAAAATATTGTTTAGATATGATCAAACAAAACGAGTTGGCACGTGTAGAAAGTCAAAAGAAATTATTAAATGATAAAAAAGCAAAAAAATGGCTGCTAAAACAACAGGAAAAAAAAGAAAAGGAAACTCTACTCAAAACAAAGTTGCGGACTGATTGTGAAATGAAACGAATGGCTGCAGGTGAAATAGATTTAGATTTTGATGCAATCGCAAGAGAAGTAAATTCTTTATTTAAAAGTGAAATGTCAAGACAAAAGTTCGAATCCTATAGACTTGCAGCAACAACATGTCAAGCCCGTCGTCGAGGTATACATGTACGTAAACAACGCCGCAATGAAAATTATGCTGCTCTAAGATTAAAAAAATGTCAACGATCGCATACACAAAGAAAAAGGGATAAAGAAGCTGATGCTGCTGTAGAAAGGACGCAAAAAGATGCCCGGATAGCAGAAAAAAAAGCATGTGAAGCTAGAAAAAAGAGAAGAAAAGAGGAAGCAAATGCAGCAGCTCGTATTCAAAAACAGTGGCGCTTGAAAGGGTTACTTGTGGCTGCATCTTTGATCCAGGTACATATTCGAAGACACATCGCAAAACGTTTACGTGCTAAGAAGATTTGCAAAATAATTATAGTACAAGCATACTATCGAGGAAATGTGGCAAGAAAAAAAGTAAAGCAAATGAGAGAAGAAGCATTACAGTTACTTCGTACAAGAGCGGCAATTACATTGCAGTGTAATTGGAGAGGATATTCTCTCCGTATGCAACTAAAGTGTCAACATAATGCAGTAAGAATAATTCAGAGAGTTTATCGAAAATGGGTACGACGAAAAAAGGCGCGGAAACAAATAGAAGGTAAAAGTGCTACTGTAGTGATGGTAAAACGCATTGCAAAGAAACGTCGTTTGAAAACTCAACATGCTTCAGCACGCAAAATTCAAATTGAATATCGAAAACACATTGCACGAAGAAAAGCTCGTGAAAGAAGAATGAGAGCAAGACAAGAAATTGAAGGCAAAAGTGCAACTGTTGTTATGATAAAACGCATCAGCAAGAAACAAAAATCGCGTACATTATTAAAGAAGAAAATATCTGCGGCAACATTGGTTCAAAGTTGTTATCGACGTAGGCGCGCAAGATTACTTTATTTATCATTTTTACGAGGAATTATTCAATTTCAAGCTATTATTAGAGGAGTAATATTACGTCTTTACCTTCGTATTCTTGAGACATTTGTTATCAGTACTCAATCAAAGGTTCGTAAGATGATACGGCGACGTTTAGCGCTAATCACTAAAGTCCAGGCATGTTTTCGTCGCTCCCATGTGATTGCTATGATGGCATGTAAACGTGCAGCAATGTGTATACTACAAGCTCAAATAAGAAGATTTATTCATCGTACTAAATTTCAAAAGTTAAAACACGCATCAATTGTTGTACAGAAATCTTTCAGAGGATGGATATGTCGACGTGAATTTAAAATTAGATTAGAACAGACAAAAAGGTATGTTGTTATGATACAGGCGCAAGTGCGTGGGCATATTGCAAGAGATTTTGTAGAATATGCTAAAATTATAGGCATTGAAATTAAACCCCGAAATCCATTACATAAAGCAATTGATCAAGGTAACTATTTTCAGATACTAAAATTATTGCAGCGCGGTGAAGATCCTAATTCAATAGACATTCGAGGGTCTTCTTGTTTATTACGCGCAATTGCGAAACATAGATTTCAAGCAGCAATGATACTTTTGGATACCGGGGCAAAACTTGACATACAAAATAGACTTGGGAACAATGCTCTACATGTAGCATTTAGGACAAATGACTATAAAATATCACAAATATTACTATCAACCCAATTTTACGGTAATAAATACCATCAAATAGACAAATTATCAAATTTTGTAAAACAGCTTAGATCAAGGCGCGAAAGAAACACATCAGAGAATCGATTAGCTGTAGAGGCTTTGGAGAATTCAATGGAGTTGTACGAAATGAATAGAAAAAGCATGAGGAAATTGCAAAGTATGATTAAACCTCTAAAGAAGGAGTTAGACAGAAAAGAAATACGAGCTTTGAAAAAGGCAGATATTGCGGATGGAATAACCGCAACTCCAGAGCAACGTAGGTCTGCAGTCGCCGCCGACGCATTATTTCAAAAGGCAAAAGCAAACTACATCTTACATACAAATAATTTGAAGGATGTGACACACAAAATTAAAATAATTGAAAGAAGAAATATAACTTTGAAAAATGGTGTACAGCAGTTATGCGAGTTTCTCGATAAAGGAGAAAAAATCGAAGATACAAAATTTCTAGAAATAGAAAAAGATGATGTTACGATAAATTTAAATGGTGCTTCGGGTAGTTCTGCGGGGATAATTCTTCGACCGGTAAGTCATGAAAGCAGCGGGTCGCAAATTGCAGGTTTCGCGAGTGATTGGAATGATTCAAAGAAACAGTTTATTAGAGGGGGTGTATGTATTGGTATGAGGTTATTATCCATTAATGGATTGGATTTAGAAAATTCAAGTGTGGAAGACGCGAATGCCTTATTGGTTTCTCCTTTAAAAAAAAAAACTATTTGGTCAATGCCACCATCTCCTCCAATTTCTACTCGGTTAGGGGACTTCAAAAAACGTGTACTTTTTATCCGCAGACCAATAATCAAACATCATATTGCTGCAGCGAAGTATCACAAAGACATCGGGAACTACCCGTCTGCTGGTTATCATTGTACAGAGGCAGCATTTCATTATGCTTTACAATGTGATTTTGAGAACGCTTCGTATTTTCATTCAAATGCAGCCGAGAACTATCGCAACATTTCTTGTCCATCTGATCTTGATCTCATAGAACTTGAAAATGCATGTAGATATAAAACTATTTCTTCAAAAATACATTCATCATCATCTACATCACTTTCATTGCCGTCATTTCCAGGGACACTAGTGGAATCAGAAGAAGTATCAGCACAAGAAAACATAGTAAAGGAAATAGCTGAATCAAATATGTATGAAAATACAGCTACTTTTGGTGGGCGCGATCTTTGTAATTGGGGAATCGAAAAACGCGAAGTTTGTTTAGGAAGTATAAACATATCAATAGAAGGGAAACTTGTAAAATTTCAAGAAGAAATCGGGCCCGACGGCATTATTTATCTAGTAAATACAGAGAATAATAATGTGTATTTAAGAGATTTAATTAAACAATGTATAAAACATAATCAGGAAATCTATGCCCCACCACGAGTTGGTACTTGGGTGGTAAAAAAGAGTAAAGGTGAAATGTTTTTAAATAAGGATGAAAATAAAACTGAATCATCTGTGGAAATGGACGGATGTCTTTTTTCTCGACTTCATGATCTTCATTTAGTGGAATATTCATGGATTAAATGCAGTAGACGTAAAAGCAAAATAGATCGGCTTCCATGTTTATGTAACATAGATGGAATGGAGTTTCGCAGCGCCTTTAGATATGATGATAAATGGTTCTCACAGATGAGGGAAGTTTTTGAAAAAGACGACATACACGAAGTTCATAGCAATGTATCTGAACAATCAAGAAGTCTTTATAATACTACGAAACATATCAAGAAAAATATGGTAAAAGTTGGATATGCAATGCCAAAGTATACATTGACATTAGCAGATAATGATACTGAGCTTGAGAAATTTCTGATTGTGCCTAATGTGGCAGGTCTTTTGCCAAATTCTTTTATAAAACGAAATATTTCTAGTGCGCTCGTTAAAATTCAATCAGCATGGCGTATGTACAGAAATAAAAAAATTGTGGACAAAATGAGAGAACTCAGAAGGATTCGCTATGTCGCGGCGTGTAAAATTCAACACGAGGTTCGTAGAATTATCGATGAACGTAAAAGGCAAAATGCTGCTTTAACCATTCAATGTTCGTATAGAGTAAAAGTATCTTGTGCAATTGTAAGTGCACAACGAAATAAAGTCATGCTAGAAAGGCAATGGCAGGCAGTGAGACAGGCAAGGATCAAAACAAAAGCCGCAATTTTTATACAGAGAGTGTCAAGAAGACGCCGCCAACGAAAGTTGGATAGAACAGCTAGAACTATTCAAAGGGTAATATTTCATTGGCTGGAAAAAACTGGGAGACATGTTGAATGGAAACAACATTTCGAATGGGAAGGAGATGAAGTTGTAGGTATTCGATCAGCACAGGAAGTTGGCAAGGAATTAAAAAGAAAACATCGTCGGAAAGTACCTAGCTTTAAAATACGACTTAGGATAAACAGAGAGAAAGAATTATATAACTTGTTAAACAAATTGGAGTCTACTATTCCAAAAGCCCGGGTCCAAAAAGTAGGTGTGTCTCTTTCTTCTGGCGTAAATACACTAAATACTTATTTTCAGAGTCTACGCATCTCAACAGAAGATAATATTCAAAAGGATACAGATGATTCATACAACAATGTAAACAATCAAGATGTAAGTCTAGCCACATTTTTCAGTGAATTTGAAACTCACGATGAAAATAACATTGGTGTGATATCACCGATAAAGTTTGTTCTAGCATTTCAAAATATTATGCAAAAGTGTAATCTTTTTATATCACGATCGGAGATTCGATGTTTAATAAAATTTGGGGATGTTTTTAATTGTAATGAGGTACACTGGCGAGCACTTTTAACATGTATTCAAACAACATGCGATCTATCAGTCGTAAAACAATATCTACATGAAAAAGCATCTTTATGGGAGGAAAAGAAGCACCACAATAAAAGATTATTTTCAAAACAAATAGAACTATTGCGAAAAGAAAGGCGAGTCAAACTCTTGAGGGATAAATATGGTCTCACAAAACCAGCATTTATTGGATTAATAAAACTGGCCTTTGTTTTGAAAGAGAGACAGCGAATTTTCGGCAAAAAGTATAAAAGTATTATCAGAGCTTTATTTATACCATATGACAGAGTAAGAGGTGGGATAGTCTCAGAAGAAGATTTTAAAAGAATTCTACCGCGATTAAAACCTTCTTCATTTAATATGGCAATGCCAACCAAAATTGAGTTATGCCACATTTCTGAGAGATTTTCAGTTGTAGTCCAATGCACTGGAAAAGATTTTTCTTCTCTACTTTCACGATTGCGAAAGAGGCATCAAAATGCACAATTCGATATGAAGAAATCCCAGAGGGAATTTCGAAAGCAAAAATATAGTTTTCGCGACGAAGAAGCTTCATTGAATTTATCAAGAAATATTTCTTATCGACAATTTGGTGACTTATTTATTCGATTATTCGAAATACTAGATGTACTACCAGAAAATTATAAAGTGTTTAATGATCATAATAAAGTCAAACGCGAATACTTAATTCAAAGAAATACGGAAAGATTGATGAAGAATACAAGAATCTTTCACCCACAAAAATCAGGATCAGTGAACAATGTAGCCAATATGAAAATATGCGATCATACTACACTGGCTTCAAGCAAAGTTGTAAAGTTTTCAGAAACGGAAAAACAACCAGCAGATACATCTTTGAAGAAACCTTTCAATCAACATTCAGAAAAACTTTTGAAAAAAACGATTAATCGAGCCAAGATAACTAAAGATATAGGAAAAAGAGGAGTAAAACATGTACGGAAAGTATACAAGGCAGGAAGAAATATTCCAAAAGCATTGAAATATACAAAAAAGAGGCGGGCAAGGAGTCGTTTGATGGAAGCATTTCCATTTAATGGCTCATCTACTTTTACAATAAAAAAGGTAAAACCCAAATCTAATAATAAAAAGAAAAAAACAAATAATCAAAAGAAAAAAAATGCGTGGACAACTAAAAGTCTCAGAAAATCGAAAAGTACACCGCTAAAAAGGAAAGCTAAAAATATATTGCCAATGCTTTTACAAAATCATTCAGCTTTGACGAAACCTTTAAGAGAATGGCACAATCATGTAAATCGAAACCCACAAAATCATTCAGCTCCTCACCTCAAATATAACATGAATAAACTTGAAACAAAATCCAATCATTCAGCACAAATAGTAAAACTTCAGAGTCAATATAAAGCATTGAAAAAAACCCAAAAGTTATTTATTGAATTATTAGCGGTTCATATGGAGAAAAAAAGTTCAAAATCGAAATACCTAGAAAAAAAAATTAATGACATCAATAATGAAATTGCTTTGGTGGGAACTAAAAAATCAGAAATTGAAGTGATTTCAACTCTTGGGAAAAAGATAAAATAGACTTTGATGACATTATATAAATACTTTGATATGATATATGATATAAATATGTGTTGTTTTTTTGTTTTGTTTTTTTATAAGAAACGCCCGATTTGGGAAATTAAATTAAGAATTTCCATGCATTTTGAAAAGCAAATCGAAATCGGTGACTTTTCGTGTTTTTATTACTTTGGAAGTCAGTCTCAAAAATTGAATCTCAAGTCTGTTTGTTTTCTTCTACGAAAAATAATACTACATACTAATAAGCCAGAGTATTCAAATGGGTCGGAAGCGGAAGCGGAATAGTGTCAACAAATTGGCGGCACAACCTGGAATGAACTTTGAATTCAATGGTGTCTCTCGATGCGGAGCAAACGCAGGAGCATTAATGATTGAGACCAAACTCACACAACGCGTTGTGGAAATGCTTAAGGCTGCGAATTGGTATCCCGAAAACTATAGAGAACCTCCTCCTCGACGAACAAAGGTGTTGTGGGTAGAAACTCTCCAAGGACGATTTGGTAACCCTGATATAATTGCGCCTCTTTTGACCTCCTCTCTAAAAGAGAGTCGCGTTGTTCCTGTTATTGAGCCTGGAACAAGCGCTCTTACTGCATACATAAATAACAACGTTGTACATTCAAGGGAGGTTTCAAGGGAGGTCGCCGATTGCCTTCCAGCTGAGTTGCGTGTGCTGTTAGACGAAGGAAGAGCCTCTTGGCGCCCACAACTACGAATTCCTACCAGTCAGGAGCTTGTATGGGGTTCGAATGAAGGAAAAAAAGAGAAATCGCCGGTTCCAGTAAATATAGTGACTCAAAAAAAAAAACAATTTCGTTTCATAGAGCTTTTTGCAGGTCTTGGTGGTTTTCGACTTGGCTTGGAATCCCTTGGTGGAACTTGCGTATTCGCTTCTGAAATTGATAATCGTGCGAAAGCAATTTATTCTTTAAATTTTTCGGATCCATCTTCAAAAAAAAAATCAATCCTGGCAGGTGACATTACTAAAGTGAGATCAGTGGATATTCCGGAACATGACATGCTCGTCGCTGGTTTTCCCTGTCAGCCGTTTAGCACGCTTGGAGATCAACCAGGGTTCAAAGATACCAAGGGTAAGGGTTCACTTTTTCTTGAAATCACTCGAATTTTGAATGATCATATGCCGAAATGTTTTCTGCTAGAGAATGTCCCAGGGTTACTTCATTGTTCAACTGGTACAAATTCAAAAGAAATAGATTCAAATTCAAAAAAAAATAAGGACTCTAATTTACATGAAAATGCTACAACAACTATTGGTTTGCCAGTGAAAGGCAATTCTTCTGATTCAGTGGCAATGGCGACAGTTGGTGGGGCTATGCGGGAAATTGTATTATCACTGAAGAATGCTGGTTATTATGTACATTTTCATCATTATTAAACCCTAACCCTAATATTTTTTTCATTGAAAATTTTGCACCTAACAATTTTTTTTAATCAAAAAGAAAAACATATTTTTCATTATACATGTGTACTGGAATACAATTAATTCAGCTTCTAAAACTCCACAGCGTAGAAATAGACTATATCTTGTAGGGTTTAGAAATGATGTTAAAACTCCATGTATGTTTTATTTTTTTTCAATTTCAATTTCGATTTTTTTTTTTTTTGGTTTTCATACGAAATTTTGTACCTAACAAATTTTAAGTTTTTTTTTTTGAAATATTTTTCCAAAATACATTCTCATGGCCTGATGAACTCAACCAAATGTGTTCACTAAGAGCCGCAGACATACTCGAAAATGAGGCAGACCTTACATCTTATCAACCGTTATTACTGAAAGCAATCACGCTCACTGATAAGCAATGGGGGAAAGTACAACGCTCTCGTTCTTTTAAGCAAAGAATGCCAAAGCGAGTTGTGTACGTTTTCATCATGATTTTTATCGAATTGTTTTTTTTCGTACGAAAATGTGTACCTAACGATTATTTAAAAAAATATTTTTTCACAGTACATGTGGCCAGATCGACAAACACAAGCTATCATTTCATCCTATCACCAGGATCTCCTTGGTCGTAGTCAAATAGTCCCAAGACACCCGCCACACAATCCGAGATTCTTAACGCCAAGGGAATGTATGTTTTCATGATGAATTTCAATTTTTTTATATAGAAAATTCCGTACCTAAGTTTTTTTTTTTTAATATTTTTTTTATATAGAAAATTCCGTACCTAAGGTTTTTTTTTAAATATTTTTTTCAATATATGTGCTCGTCTTCAAGGCTTTCCTGATTCTTTTAAGACGTCACGAGCCATTGCCGATGCCAATGGAAGTGCCGGAGGTAATGAGTGGTGGCGTTTCTACCATGCAATCGGCAATGCGGTCACTCCACCAGTTATAGAGTATGTTTTATTTTTTTTTTACAAAAAAATCGAATTTATATTTTCATAGGAAATTTTGTACCTAACAAATTTTCTTTTTTTTTTTTTGAAATATTTTTCCACAATATATGTCCATTGGCCGTTCAATGTTGCAGACGATTGAACTTGCTTCTACAGGTACCAGAAATTGCTGATATTTCTAATTATTATAATAATAATTTTGCTAAAAAATGAAATAAACAAATGTATAATTAATTATTAGAACATTTTGGAATTAGTTGATTTCTTAATCCATGCATGCTCCATCAATTGCTTCACTTTGGGTCTCGTTTTTGGGTTCACATCCATGAATTGTGAACAAATATTTTTTTTTGTAAAATTTGTTAATTACAAAATTTTTATAAAAAACCAAAAAAACAAAAAAAAACCTCGAAATTGAAAAAAAATAAAACATATATGCAAAACTTGACGAATTCCTTTGCGCTATCGGATATATCATCCCAATATGGAGAATGGAATTCAAGGTAACCATGTATTGTGAAAAAATATTTAAAAAAAAACGTTAGGTACAAAATTTCGTACGAAAAAAAAATAGAAGTTGAAAAAAAAATAAAACATACCTTAGATATTTCCTTCAACAGATCGACGACAGCCATCTCAGATTTTTTAAAATCAAATAATTGATAGCCACAGATTAATTCATACGTAACACAGCCTATCAAATAGATATCAGCAGGTTTCCCATAGTTGAGAGGAGTTTTGTCGTTTCCAGATACTTCATAAAGGTCACAATGATCTGGGTTCCTTTCTTTTAACATATGACCAGCCACTTCAGGAGGAACTAAACGCATCCCACCAGCTTTTGAAATACCACCATATTCATCATCGCCAACAGTCACCGCAAGCGAAAACCCATGCAGTTTTACTGTTGAGTTGATTGGGTCATCTATATCTGTCGATACCTTTTCTTTAAACAGCAAAGTCTCCAGTCTTACATCTCGATGGACGATTCCTTGCGAATGAAGATAATCTATAGCAGAAAGCAAACTCTTAATCACGTGTCGTGCATGTGGTTCCTTGAAAATTATCCTTTCTCGACATGTGCGCCACAACTCTCCTCCTTTAATTTGCTCAGTCACAAGAAAGAGTTCCTTCTTAGTTTCAAACTGGCCAATGTATTCAAGAATATTAGGATGCTTCATCTTTGCAAAGAGTCCAAGTTCACGGCGCATATCTTCCATTTCTTGCTTGTACTGTGCGTTTTTTTCATCTTTTAATACGTATTTATTTATTGCCACTGGAGTCTCATCCATTATTCGTGTGGCCGCATAAAATTCGCCATGTACAGAAGTTAAAGGATGAGTTAAAGCAAGAGTTAAAGTGACAGCCTCAACGACTTCGTATTCCTTGCATAATTCAATTGGGAACGTCTTTGAAGCACACACACCCATCGCAATAATTCTATCTACAATGATATCGTCAGATCACCCAAACAATAATAATGATATCGACAGATCACCCAAACAATATCATCTTGGATATACTTTTTGAAATCTTTATCAGATGGAAAAGTCTACTTCTTTTGACTTCTTTTTTGAATTTCGATTTATTTAGACAATCCATCAATATTTCGTGCGTTTCCGTGCCACGTTCAAAGATTTCAGAAGAATCTTATTCTTATATAGATTAAATTTTGAGATTGCAAAATTATCTTCAGAACTGCTGATCTAATTATTTCTACTACACCATTCATATATTTTCACGATGGGGATATGTAACAGTGTCCGTGCTAAAGGCACTTTATTGTGGAGACGCGAAAAAGATGGAAAGATTTTAAGCACTGACGACTTACTATATCTCGATTATACTAATTCGCTTCTGGACAACTGGAAGCACAGTGACGTGAAGCGACTTCTCCGCAAATTTCGTATGGCTGTTGCTTCAAATATGAATTCAGATGAATCATGTACATCATCTGAGTTTGGTGTAACAGCAAAATTGACTGAAGATGACTTTTCAGGTATTTTCCGTGAGGAGTTTCAACATTCTGGTTTTCCCGATTCCATCATTTCAAATGCTTTCCGTTTATTTGACCACGACGAGAATGGAGTTTTAGACTTTCGCGAGTTTTGCGTTGCCATTAGTATATGTTGCATAGCTTCACCAGAAGAAAAAGCTCGACTTGTTTTTGATCTATTTGATCTGAACAACGACGGCGTGCTTTCAAACGTGGAAATACGAACTTTGCTTGAGACAGCTGTTGTTTCGCCTGGTGCTAGTCTTGGTGTTTCTATTCCTCGAGATAATACTACAAAAAAGGCAAACAATTCAGTAGGTCCTCATACAGATGGTGCGTCTTGTTGGATTCGTAGACAAGAACGCGTTCTTTTTGAACAACACAAACCTATTAATTTGACTACAAAAGAAAATGAAGAATCTTTGGAGAATTCGGAAAATTCATCATTGAATATATTGCCAGTAGTGTCTAAACAAATAGAATATGAGGATTTTCGTAAATGGGCAATAGAGGGGCAAAATCTTGACGCGTCTAGATTATTAAAAGCATTTTCTCCTCTTCATTCAGCTTCAGATGAACGTGATATAGTGTTTAGATTGTTGACTGAAAATGACTCTCAAAATAGACGAGCTATCCGTGGTCAGACATGGTTTGTTGTATCTAAAACATGGTGGGATGAATGGACGGAATATGTTGATTGGTTTGCAGCGGGTCGTTGTACTTTTGAAGAAAAAAGTAGTGAAATTCCCTCGACACAAAATAATGAAACATCAATAATTATAGAAAGTAGTTTAATACGTAACCCTAACCCTAATGAAACATCAATTATAGAAAGTAGTTTAATACGTAATACTTCTACTGATTGTGGAACTGAAGATAGAAACAATAAAAGTGAAGTTGTTCATGAAGTTCATTTCAATGAATCAATCAAGACATCGACGTCTTCAGGTTATCAAAGATTAGATATGAATCGAAGTTTATCGCATTCATATGGTGACAAACCTGCTGCCATTGATAATAGCGATATTAGGGGTGCATTTGTTGGTACTTTACGACCGGGTCTTGCTGAATTTAGTGATTTTGTTTTATTCCCAGAGAAATTATGGATAATAATGTATGAATGGTATGGTTCAAAACTTGGATCTATTTTTGGAAGATTTGTAGTAGAAGACCGTTTGTACGTGTTTCAACATGAATTTTGATTTTTTTTTCATATGAAATTTTGTACCTAACGATTTTTTTTATAAATTTCCAAAAAAAAAAAAATTATTTTTTCACAATACATGAATGTGGGAGTACCTATGCCTCACGAGATTGATATGCCAAGTTCTTGTTGTCGAGGAGCAGTTGAGCTATATCCTTTGGTATTTAAATGTGTTTGGATGAATAAAACAAGCGGCTATTCTGACACTAAGAGCCCCACTGTAAGCATTAGTTTATCAAAAAAAAACACTTTTCAACAATTACTTGATGTTGCATATCAAAGAATACATGTGCTTGTAGCGAAAGATTCAAATAGTGATATTTTGAATAATTTCGATAATTTCGATAATTGTGAAGATAAGGGAGATAAAAAATGGACAATATTTGGTAAGAAGAAGAAAAAAAAGAAAAAGAAAAAGAAAAAAAAGAAAAACAATTCTTCTAAAAAAACGAAAGAAATGCCTTTACGACTATGGCACAAATCTGCTGGAGGAGAATGGGTTCTTGTTTCTCCCGAGCGTATGAACAATTCTTTAGATTCTTTGGATTGCGAGCATTTCGATAATACTACAAATGATGATACTGAGATTAATATTGAACCAAATTTCATTGTTAATTCTGGTGATGCTTTTATGGTGGAACAAGCTCTTTCCATTGCCTCTACAGATATCCCTACAGATATCCCCAACCCAAAAAAATCTAAGATAAAAGAAGAAGAAAAATTGACATTTCGATGGCCTGCTGATGTAGCACAGGAAAAAAACAAAAGATTTCGTAATTTTGAGGTAAATGATCGCTTGGATGCGTGTGATAAAGAAGGCAATTGGTATGAATCTATGGTCGTTAGTATCACAACTGAAAATACTGTACATGGTCAAATAGAAAATGTTGAATCAAGTAATGATAGTACTAATAATGGAAATAATCTTTCAAATGATGAAAATAATAATAATTCTATACCAATTCAAAGACTTCGAATTAATTTTTGTGGTTGGTCGAGTAAGTGGGATGAAATGTTTTTATCAAATAGCGACAAGCTTGCGCCTCTAGGAACTCACACCACGGAAAAAACAATTGCACGGCGCAAACAACAACAAAAAATTAATCGATGGAATACCTCTCGTGGTCTTTATTCATGTACATTTTAATTATGAATTTCATTTTTTTTGTTGTTGTAGTAAATTTCGTACCTAACAATTAAACATCAAATTACATATTTTTTCACAATACATCATATGGTCTTGGTCTTGGTAGAATGTTTGATGTATGTTTTTATTTTTTTTCAAATTCGATTTTTTTTCGTACGTAATTTTGTACATAACGGTTTTTTTTTGAAATATTTTTCCAAAATACATTCTGGAAAAGGAAAAGCTGATCGTCGTGGTGCTGTAGGATTGGCTAATATAGGTAATACTTGTTATATGAATTCTGTTCTGCAATGTTTGAGTCATGCACCATTACTGAGAAATTTTCTCATTTCGGATCAGTGTACGTTTGATATGAATTTCTAATTTAATTTTTTTTTTTGGTTTTCATACGAAATTTCGTACCTAACAAATTTTACAAAAAAAAATATTTTTTCTCAATACATGGGAAACACAAATTAATGTAACTAACAAATTTGGATCGGGTGGCCGTTTTGTTTGTTCTTTTGCAAACCTTTTGAAAATGTTATGGAAAAAACCTTCTTCGAATGGAAGACGTTTTATATATCCAAATGATTTCAAAGCTGTTTTAAGTTCATATATGTTTTCGTTTTCATAAATTGTTTACCTTTTTTTTTTTTCTGTGTGTGTATGTTCAAACTAACAAAACAAACAATCGCTTGTGTAACGTATCTTTTTACAATCCATGTCATACTCAATTTGAAGGATGTGAGCAACAGGATGCTCAAGAAGTTGCGTTGTCANGTATGTTTTNTTTTTTTTNCAANTTCGAATTTATTTTTCGTACGAAATTTTATACCTAACGAATTTTCTTCTCAAATATTTTTCCAAAATACATGTTTAATGTCTTGTCATGAAGATCTTCAACGAGTAAGAGAAAATGTGAAACCGAAGAAACCACAAAAAGAATCGAATTGTGAAACTAAGGACGATGTTGTAGTATTAAATGGTACCAAAAATGACACAAACAAAGTTAAAGATGAATGTGGCATTGAGTTAGCAAGACAAGTTGAAGAATTACCCAGTGATAGAACTGAGAATAGTGATAGTAATGATAAAGATGATGATATTGATAGTAATACTACTAATAATATTGATAAAAACATTGATAAAAATAAAATTGATACTAAGCTCATTGAAAGAAAAGAAAGCGATTCTGAAATTATAACAAAACCAGATAGAGTTTTAGCTGAAGAAGCTTGGATAGAATATAAAAAAAGAAACAGATCTGCTATAGCGGATCTCTTTTTTGGAATGGAACGAGGAAGCGTAACTTGTGGAGAATGTGGATATAGATCTTTGAGATTTGAACCACTGCATTTTGTATCAGTTCAACTTCCCGTGAAACAAATTTCGATTTCTGTTATCGTTTATTTCAGTTCGCCAAGAAAAAACAATAAAAATGATGATATGAAATTACGTAGGACGGCAACAAAGTATACAATTTTGTTGCCTCAATTGAGCGCAGTAGGAGATTTGAAGAGAGAACTTTCAGAACAGTGTACTTTTTCCATTATGAATTTCAGTTTTGTTTTTCTCATAGAAAATTTCATAGCTAATAATTTTTATTTTGTGTGATATATATATTTTTACTATCAGGTGGTGTAACTCATTCACGGCTCGAGTTGTATGAATTAAGAGCTGGTTTGTTAGCAAATGTTTACAGTGATCATCAATCGGTTCAAGTCCTTCCACGTCGACGAAATCATGCCATTGTTGCTTTCGAATATCCAAAAGATTTTTTTGTATTGAAAGAAAAATTAAATTTGGAAAAAAAAAAGTCCGAAAAAAGTTCTTTTTCAATTGGTGATTGGTTTAGTAAAAAAAAAGATGTCGATAATGACAAGACGACTACAAATGATGATAGCTTCACATCAATGAATACTCAACAAAATCCAAAAAATCCAAATTCCTTGGGTACAACAAGTGAGGAAAAAAATGATATACCCGATATTATGGATTCGAATAGTATCAAAAAAAATGATAATTTATTTGTAGTGAATGGTAGAGTTGATGTATTTGATCAAGAAGGTGTTTGGCTACAAGCTACAATTATATCAATAGAAACTATTGAGGAATCTTTAGAGAGAGAAAGTAAAATGTTGGATATGAAAAAAACAGCTGATGAAAATGTTGATGAAAATGTTGATGAAAATGTTGATGAAAATGTTGATAAACCTTTACACCAGTCAACTACTGGAACAAATGATGATGATGTATCGACCAACCAAAATAATGTTACTTTCGAAAATTCTAAAAATCACACTCAAAATAAAACTGAACATTTAAATGAACATTTAAATGAACATTTAAATGAACATTTAAAAAATCCAAAAACTCGAATTGTAGTTGTACGTTTTGATGGTTATTCTTCTAGATGGGACGAAAAACATCATGTACGTTTACAAAAAAATGAATTTTAAATTTTTTTTTACTATGAAAATTTTGTATTTAACTAAAAAATCAAATGTTTGAAATATTTTCCTAAAATTACATGTAGAATTTTCACGATTTATAACAAAAAATCAAAATGATAAAAAAAAATATCAGAAATCAAGTATTCAAGCATTACATACACATACCTCTATTGTACCTTTAGAAGTGTTGCAAGTTCAAGTACGTTTTCATTATGAATTTCAAATTTATTTTTTTTTCGTACGAAATTTTGTAC
>LT636052.1:0-19223 GCA_900128565.1 Stramenopiles sp. TOSAG23-6 | reverse complement strand
CTAACAAAAAAAAAAAAAAAAAAATTTTGAAATATTTTTTTTTTACATGTCAATTCTGGAAAAACTGCATTTATTAAACAAGTTTTAGACCAACCTTATGATGATGGACGAGATGCATACAACAATGGAAGTCGTAGGAAAAAACGCAGAGGGTTGTACCGACCTTCACATCGAGTTTGTTTTCATTTAAATTTTTTTTTTAAATTTCAAAAAAAAAAAAATTAATTTTTTAACTTTTTTTTTTTTTTACAAAACAAAAATATTTCTTCACAATTTGTATTGAACCAACAGTAGCCCCTCTCTCTATAAGCACTGTACGGTATGGAAACAGAAATGTACGTTTTCATCATGAATTTCAAATGTATTTTTTTTCATTTTTTTATTCATTTTTTTATTCATTTTTTTATTCATTTTTGTATGAAAATTTTGTGCCTAACAAAAAAAAATCAAATGTTTTAAAACGTTTCTTTTCACTCATTATAGGTACAATTTTGGGAAATAAGTGGAAAAGAACATATCCAACAACATTGGTCTAAATATTTTCCTGGAACAGATGGCATAATATTTTTCGTAGATTCATCAGGTACTTTATCATCAAATTTCGAATTTATTTTTTTTTAGTTTTTTCGTACGAAATATTGTACCTGACATGTTTTCATTAAAATTTGACATATAACAAGTCTATTGTAGTATCGAAACTTTCTTCTTTTGAAACTGCCAGAGCTCAATTAAAAATGATATCAAGAGATGCATCTTTAAATGGTATGTTTTTATTTTATTTTTTACTATGAATTTTTTTTTTCATACGAAATTTTGTACCTAACAAATTTTTTAGAATTTTTTTGAAATATTTTCTTAATAACATGAGTGCCTCTTTTAGTTTTAGCTTCAAAACAGGATAAGTTTACAGCTATGCGAACAGGTTTGTTATCGACATATTTAAAATTAAAAAAAATTTTAGGATCTTCAAAACCGTTGATAGATGATACACAAAACAAAACAAAAAGTAAATCAAATAAAAAACCGAAACGATTTTGGAGAATTCTCCCTCTCCAAGCTCTTACAACACGAAAACATCCTCGTGGTGTTGGTACGTTTTCATAATGAATTTTGATTGAAATTTTTAAAATTTGAAAATTTTTTAAAAATTTTTTTAAAATTTTAATTTTTTTTTTCCGTAAAAATATTTCATACCTAATACTTTTTTTTTATTTTCTACGTTTTTTCACGAATAGGTGTACGTCATGCCATGGATTGGTTATTTTATTCAATGGGAGAGTCTGGATCAGGTGCTCATGCAGTTGTTTTAACAGAAGCAACAAAATCTAATACTATTCAAGAATTAGAGCTTAATGATGTACCAGATTATCGTGGAAGACAATCATGGTTTAAACGAACATGTAAATAATTCTCTCTAGATTTTTTTTTTTTTTTGTAAAAACTTTTTTTTTTTGTAAAATTTTTTTTTTCATAAACTAATTTAATTTTGTAACGTTTTTTTTTTTTTCACTATACATATCCTGGTCCTTTTGAACGATGTAATGCATTTACAAGAAAAATGTCAAAAACAAGAATTGGTCGAATATTCATAAAGATTTCAAAACCATTCATGTATGTGTTTTGTTTTTTTCATACGAAATTCCGTACCTAACATTTTTTTTTTGAAATTAATTTCGAATGTTTTGTTTTTTTTATAATTAATTCAAAATGTATTATAATAACAAATTTTGAGTGTTTCATATGTTTTCACAATACATTACTTGTTGTCGTTATGTACAATCTGCGAAAGCAATGGCGATGGAAGAAATTGATCTCGATGAAGATGGGAACATAACCATGTCTGAAATTTTTAAGGCTGGAAGTCGTGTTGCTGAGGCAGCTAAGAAGAAAGCTGCAATCATTGCGGCAGAAACAAAGGAGAAAGCCACTGAATTTGCCATTGAGACTACTGAAAAAGCAAAACAAAAAGTTGAAGAAGCACAAAAAAAAGCAAAAGATTTAGCAATAGAAGCCAAAGCATTGAATGCAAATGATATACGTAGTCATATGGCACAAAAGGCACAAGAAGCAAAGTCATTTGGGGTATCATTGAAACAAAAAACATTAGATACAAAAAACAATACGTCAAATCATATGTTTGGTAACGTTACACATCAAATATTTGGTACTGCAACAAATACAACAAAATTAGAAAATACGGAAAATATTAATAATAAGGATAATGAGAATAATACTTTATATGATCCAAGTAGCAACATTGGAGATATTCAAATGACAGAATTAGAAATACAACAATACAAAAGAATACAAGAATTACAATCAAAACGATGGGTGTGCCATCGTAGATTTTCAGCATTATCATCATTTGTTCGAAGAAATGACAAACATCTACGTAATTCTTCTGTGCTATATTGGTTATTGCTTTCATTCCGACCATACTTTTGTTCTTTTATATTCTTTACCATTTTTGAGGGGAAAAAGTTTTTGTTTAATTTAATATTATCAAAATCAATATCATGTATTTTGGAAAAATATTTCAAAAAAAAAAAAAAAATGTTAGGTACAAAATTTTCAAAAAAAAAAAATTCGAATTTTTTGTTAAAAAAAAAAAAACATACATGTTTTTCATTAAAATTAAAATCAGATAACTTTTGACGAGTAAATAATGATTTTACTTCAGTACATGATAAACTTTCCTCCTGTATTAAGTACAGAGCAAGTTTCAATAACTTATTCATATGAGTGTCCACAAAAGGACAAATTCCCATGTAATGTGAAATGTTTTCATCAAAAATTTAAAAAAAAATTTAATTTTTTTTTTCATACGAAATTTCGTACCTAACAAATTTTTTGAATTTTTTTTTTCACAAAAACCAAAAAAAAAAAAAAAAACTTGAATTCATAATAAAAACGTACAATACTGCTGAATAATCCATGAGTCCATTATTTTGCATCCACAATGTATCTTGCCATAAAGTTTCAAATATATTATCACTTTCGTCTTTCCCATTATGATCACCAAATACTCTTTCTTTTTTTTGAATATCCATTATATTTTTCTCCCACTCCAAATCATGACACAATGCATGTATTTTGGAAAAATATTTCAAAAAAAAATCTACATTTTTTTTGTTACGTACAAAATTTTTGTAAAAAAAAAATTCAATTTCAAATTTAAAAAATAAAAATAAAACATACATTTTTTCGTCGATATTCAGGTGTAAAACAAAGAGGATTTGAGTTTTCATCTGCCCCTTTCAAATCAAAAAATAAAGGAGGTTGATTGGAATATGGGCATTTTGGTAAATGATCCATTATAAGCCATGTATTTTAGAAAAATATTTCAAAATAAATTTTGAAAATTTGTTAGGTACAAAATTTTTTTACCAAAAAAAAAAAAATAAAATCGATTTTTTTGTAAAAAAAAAATTAAAACATACATGTCGTTTTTTTAAATTTCGCAGTTCCATATAATCGAGACATGACAGAATAAGGATATTGTATATAATGTTTACCAAAGTGTACAGCTTGCAATTGCTTTATTTCTCTAGGTACCATTGATTTTAAGAATAAATCGGTTTTGCAGGGTTTAGTACTACATACATTTTGGAAAAATATTTAAAAAAAAAAATGTTAGGTACAACATTTCGTACGAAAAAAAAAAAAAAAAAAAAAAAAAAAAAAAAAAAAAAAAAAATTGAAAAAAAATAAAACATACCTTCCGCTGGAAGAATGACTTGTGAACCACTAAACCCACTTCCTTTCTTTTTTACAGCAGCAGCAAAAATATTTCCAATAGTTTGATCTGCCATGGATGCATTTGCAAGACAGTCTGGCATTGCAGAGTAACTCACTATTGGTTGTAAAAGTCTATTTTGTACATCAACAACAGATACATCTTTCATCGTATCATGTGCTGCACTTCTAATTGATTTAATTGCAGATACAGCGTTAGTCAACGCTTTAAGAACATGAGTTCCCTCTACACTACTCGGATGTAATTCAGATTTGAGTTTGTTGATCATTCTCTCAGCCTCATGTGTTGCATCTAATACAAGTGACGTACTTTTTTTTCGACGAAGTTGATGACTTGTTTCAATGGGAAGACTACCTCTAGATGATCCAAATGAATCATTTAATGATTGATTTTCTTCATTCATACTTATTTCCTTGAATATTTCATCTGCATTGAAGGTTGATTCCTGCTCATCAGTGAAATCATTTTCATTATTGATATTTACTTTGTCATATTTATGTGAATTATGAGATGTTTTATGATAAAATGTGTCTACATCTTCATCATCTTCATCATCTTGATCATCTTGATCATCATCGTCATATTTATGTACATTATGAGATTGAGATGTTTCACGAAGAGATATTTCAAAATCATCATCTGAAGGGGAGTAATCAGATCCTAAACTATATGATTTACTTAACTCTCGTTGTTTTTTGACATTATGGATTTTCTCCTCCAATTCCAAAATCCGTTTTTTTGCATTTTGAACTTTCTCACGAGCTAATTCTTGCATTGCTAATGATGTTTCAAGTTTACTCTTTCGACTTGCTACACTATTTTGAAATATTTCGAGTCTTAAGTGAAGAATTTGTTCCTCTTTTTTCGATTTGATTAGTAATGCTTTTTGGAAAAATATTTGAAAAAAAAAAACTTAAATTTGTTAGGTACAAAATTTACTATAAAAAAAAATTCATACAAAAAAAAAAATAAAACATGCATAGTTGCATTTGTAACTTATTCATTACAAAATGAATTAAAAGATGCGCATTTTTCATTCTATTAATGCTTCCATCATTGAAATGATTTCCTTTTGAAAACATTTTTCTTGATGTTTCTCGAAATCTTGGTACGCCAGCTTTTTTCGTTTCATCAACTGCACCAGCATCAACAAGTAGTTTCACTACTTTATCATTATGATTCTTTTTAGCAATTGACAACGGTGTAGCTCCGCTTTTATCAGCCAGATTGACATCAATATCTTTAGCAGCGAGAAGTGCTTCAACTACTCCAACATTACGATTCTTTGAAGCTATTGTCAATGCGGTCTTTCCGAAATGCGATTTGTGATTCACTTTAGCACCCTTATCAACAAGTAATTTAACTACTTTTGCACAACCCCTCTCTCTGCTCGCTGAAGCATTTAATAATGCAGTATACCCCATTCCTACATCAGCATCGACTTTAATTCCCTTTACGGCAAGAAGTAATTCAACTACTTTTGCGTGACCCTTATTTGAAGCTTTATCCAATGCGGTACCTCCGTCTTCATCAGTCTGATTGACATCAGCACCAGCATCAATAAGTAGTTTAACTACTTTATGATGACCCTTCCTTGAAGCCTTAATCAATGGAGTTTCTTTTTCGTCATCAATCTGATTCACAAACTTAATCAATAGAAAGTCTTTTTCGTTATCAATCAGATTCACAGCTGTTTTTTCTTTGATAAGTTTTTCAACTAATGCCACGTTACCCTCCTCTGAAGCAGTAATCAAGTCTCCTGGCCCACTTGGCCCACTTGGAGCACCCCTACTATCCAAAGACTCATACATCGAGGCCGGCCAACTGTCCGTATGACCCTTAGCTGGTCCTGGAGCTGGTCCTGGAGCTGGTCCTTCTTCATCAATTCTATCATCACCGCCATCAGTAGGATTGTTGTCTGCATCACCACCAGTAGTATAATTATTATCATCACTTTCATCTATAATATGTTTGGCCACCTTTGGTGCCCCACCATCAGCATTTGCACCATCGACTGCACCACCAGTACGATCATTACCACCATCATCACTATCATCACTATCATCATCACTATCATCTTCAGTAGATGTATCACTATCATCTTCAGGATCATTTCCAGAACCTTCTCCTCCTTCTTCTTCTTCTTCTGTTTTTATTTTTTGTTGAAGTTTTTCTTCTGCAGTAGTGCCACCAGTATTTGCACTACCAATACCACCATTACCACCATTACCACCATCATCAGTATCATCACTAGTATCAGCATCCTCATTTTGACCACACTTTGTCTTAAGTTTATTTAGAAACTTCTCNTTTTTTTTATTATTGAAAGTATTATCGAACGTTTTCTTCTTAAAGCTTGAAATGAGCATTTGCGCTTTTTTACCAATTGCTGCGGCAGGAAGAACAAATATCGCTTCAAGAGCCAACACGGGTGATATTGCGGCTGTCATAATAATATGTCTTTTGGGTTCGCCAGGTAGAATATCTGCAATAACATTTGCAACAAAAGATTTCGTATTCCTAGAAACAGACTCACCGGTTCCATTTGCTGGATCCGATGATGGAATTTCTGAAATTAAATTAAGACAATTTAATTTTCTTGTTGAAGCATTTTTCATCTCATCGACTTTTGAATCACATTTAAAATCTTTATTGATTTCTAATTGAAATGTATGATCACATTTTAAATCTGTATTGTTTCCTGCCTCTGCTTCAGCGTCTTTCATGAGACAGTCACATTTCCAGCCTTCTGTTAGTGAACCAATAAACAATTTCATTATAACAAATATGTATTGTGAAAAATAGTTTCAAAAAAAAAAAAAAAATTGTTAGGTACAAAATTTCATACGAAAAAAAAAAAAATTGAAATTAAAATGAAAAAACCTACGTTTGTAGGGTTCGAGTCAGACCACTATAAAACACACGTGTTTCGTGGTTTTGTACAACTCCATAAAAAATTTTGAAAAATTCTTTCACCTTTTTTTTTTCGTTATATGCGTTCTCCAAAAATTGTTGAAAAATATGTCAAATTCGAAATTTATTAGTGTCCAGAAGCTTTGGATAAAGAGAATAAAGCCAATAAAACAAGAGGGGAAAAATAAAAATAATATTGATTGTAAAATGTAAATGTACATTTTTTCTAAAAATTTATGCATACCTTTTGAAATTAATTCTGGGTCTTTTCTAAATTTCCTTAAACTTCCAAAGACATCATATACATTTGCTATGGAAAAATATTTCAAAAAAAATTATAAAAAAATTATTAGGTACAAAATTTCGTACGAAAAAAAAATTTAAAAAAAAATTTAAAAAAAAATTTTAAAAAAACATACATTTGATATAGAAGGAAAATGACGTATAAACCAGGTCTCACAATCTGAATATTGTAAAAGGACTAACGCACCATTACCAATTATTCCATACAAAATATCTTTATTAATTTTTTTTGTGTCTTTGTCTATTCGTTTGGCTTTTTTTTTGGCAATATTTTTTTGTTGTTTTTCGTCTCCTTTGCCTATATCTATGTTATGGATTATGAAAAATATTTTTTTTTTNCCNAAAAAAAAAAAAATAGTTAGGTACAAAATTTCGTACGAAAAAAAAATTCGAAATTAAAAAAAAAAACATACATCTAGGACAAACTCTTTGTCAACTAAATCTGATTTTGGAGACCCTGAATATAATGCAAAAGAAAATGTAGGTTGAGTATCGTTGAAACATTGTACCTCAACATATGTTTTTTGGAAAAATATTTCAAAAAAAAAACTAAAATTTGTTAGGTACAACATTTCCTATGAAAAAATAAATTCGATTTTTTTGTAAAAAATAAAATAAAACATACATTCTTGTCGTAGAGGAAATTGAATTTCTGTGTTGCTTGATGTGATTGTACAAGAAGTAGTTTGTGTTTTTATCATTATTACATATAATAGACCTCTTAAGAAACCACCATGTGTTGTATAAAAACAAAAAGTTTTGGAAATTTGTTAGGAACAAAAAAATTGATTTCGAGGTTTTCTTGTGATAACACAATATTTGAAATGAAGTATTAAAAATGTAGCCTATATATATTTGAAATGAAGTATGAAAGATGTAACCTACGTGTGTGGAAAAAATTTCTTTTTTTTCCTTCGGCTTATTATCAAGGTATTCATTCACAAACATTTCTACATGTTGACGATCAGCAGCTTTCAGGTCTTCCTTAAATTTTTTCTTGGATTGTTTGATATTCAAGAGGTTATAACCCACAGTATTACCATCGCTTGGTAAGTACTTCCAAGTCGTTCCATAAGTGGTTTCTATTCTTTTAACGAGTCTATTATCAACACCATCATCATCATCGTCTTCTTCTTCTTCTCCTTCTTGTTCTCCTTCTTGTTTATATGCGTCTTTTTCTTCTACTTTTATTTTTTGTTCTACTTTTTCTTCTGGAGAAGTACCACCAGCATTTGCACCATCGACTGCACCACCATTTAATGCTTTTGCTTCATCAGAACTCTCTTCACCATGTACTGCTTTTGCTTCATCAGAACTTTCTTCACCATGTACTGCTTTTGCTTCATCAGAACTCTCTTCACCATTTGCACCATCGACTGCACCACCATTTACTGGTTTTGCTTCATCAGAACTCTCTCCATCATTTACTGGGTTTGCTTCATCAGAACTCTCTTCACCATGTACTGCGTTTGCTTCATTAGAACTCTCTCCGCCATTTACTTCTTGCGATGGAGTTGGATATGCAATTGTTTTTACGTTTTCTATATTTTCTTCCAAGATTTCAATGATATGTTTGAATATTCCTTGTTTTTCTTCTTGTTTTTTGATTTCTTCTTGTAGTCCTCGTTCCTTCAAATCATTACTACTAGTAAAAGACTCCAAATTTTTATGTTTTTTCTCTTCAAAGTCATTATCTGTTAATCCGAGATAATGATGAACTTTATTAAATGTATTTTGGAAAAATATTTCAAAAAAAAAAAAAAATCTTTTAGTTTAGGTACAAAATTTACTATAAAAAAAAATTCGATTTTTTTTTTCGAAAACAAAAAAAAATAAAATATACATTGTTCAGTTAAAAACACATCAGCGTCAGCGTTAGGATTATTTAGTGAACCCCAGAAGGGAATCGTAATATCTTCACCCATCGCTTCATCCTCTTCAAGTGAAGATAATCTATTTGATTGATTCTCATTTTGATTCTCATTCTCATTTGTTTCTTCTGAGTCTTCTGAGAGAATTCCATTTTTTTCTTCTTCTTCTGCTCTGTCTGTACTTAGATTTGACTCTTCATCCAAAGGATTTCCATAAAATTGTCCACCTATTTTTCGTATAGACTCTGAGATATCAGAAACTCCAACCACACCCATTTTTTGGGCGTTTTCTAGAGCTTCTTGTAATTCGGCATATTTTACAATTTGATTATTCTTTGTTGTATCATCACCAGGAGAACTCCTATCACTACTAGATATATCATCACCAGGAGTATCACTAGATATATCATCACCAGGAGTATCACTAGATATATCATCACTGGTAACACAAAAACATTGTTCTATATTCCTTTGTAAGTGTATGAGTATTAGAAGTACTACATATCTTGTGAATACTATACAAACCATCTTGAATAGCAATTACAATTGAATCCAATGAGTGTAAATTAACTTGAATAGCAATTACAATTGAATCCAATGTAAAGTAACTTGAATAGGAATTACAATTGAATCCAATGAGTGTAAAGGAACAGTTCTTACAGTTCGACGGTGCTTTGGCTCCTTTGGCTTTATCTATGTAGTGATTCAATAGATTATAAAACACGTTACGTAAATGACTTTGTACAGAGTAGTAGCGTACAAATATCTCTTGTGTTCACACTGTAGCGAAATCTTCAGAGAAATACTAACGACGACGTATTATTATTCAAGTATAGCTACTATTATATATATACAGTAAGTATAGTGTTTCATCACTGGTACCCACCCCCACACACACACACAGATGAATTTGAATTTCAAAATTTTTTGAAATAAAACAAAACAATCGGGGATTTTAAAAACAAAACAGGTTTGTTCCAATTTTAAGAAAAGAAAAAAGAAGAAAAAAGAAGAAAAAAGAAGAAAGAAAAATTTTATTTTGTAGTTTTAGTTTGATTTGGCGTCACATCAATATCCATTGAAGTTGACTGCGAAGCATTTTTTTCAATATCATTTGGGTTAGGAGTAGAATCAACATTTTTTTTTGAATTTGAAATAATTTTAATGGCATCTTCTAAATTACCACCACCACAATGCATTTTCTCAAATACTTTGAAGTTTGACTGTGCTATATTGTAAACAAAACATTACACATTTGATATTTTCTATTAGATAAAAAAGTATCTTTTTAAAAAGAATTTGAAAATTTTCTAAAAAAAAATTTTTCTAAAAAAAATTGAATGAAAAAAAAACATACAAATTAAACGTAAACCTCTCCAACAAAATACTTTATCATGTTTTGGATGATATATATCTTCAATACAATTTTCTGGATCCATTGCATCTCTCATTGGTTGTAGGAAAGTTTCTAATGACTGAGATGTCAATCGAGTTTTTTCTGACAAACAAGCAATATTATCATGAATTGTGAAAAATATTTTTTTTTTTTTGTTAATAAAAAAAAAACTGTTAGGTACAAAATTTCGTACAAAAAAAAAATTAACAAATTTTTTTTTTGGTATAAAAGTTATTCAAAGAGATGATAATAACAAACATGTTTTTCATATGTTTTTGCTAATTGACTTAATCGACGAGCATTTGACACATCATCTATTCGTTTTCGCTTCCGTTTCAGTTTATATACTATTAGGAAATATTTTTTTTTGTACAATTTATTAAGAATTTTAAAATGTTTTTCCGAAAAAAAAAATTCAAAAAAAAAAAAATTTTTAAAAAAATTTTTTAAAAAAAATTGTTTGGTACAAAAATCTCTTACAAAAAACAAAAAAAATTTTGAAAACATACTGGTGCAGGTATAGCAGGTCTGTCATAAGGCTTGCATCGATTCGTCTTCCAACGAATCCAAAAAAGTTCTCTAGACAAAATATATAAATTGTGAAAAAATAATTCCAAAATTTTAATTTTTTTTGTTAGGTACAAAATTTACTATAAAAAAAAAAAAAAAAAAACTTGAAGAGTATGATGAAAAATTACTCGTCACTGTTTCTAAAAATTTTTCACCACTTGGGGGAGTTTCCTTGAGCAGTTTTGTGACACGTTCACGAAATGGAGCTAATGTTTGAATGGCATTGAAAGTCTCTAGTTGTTCCTTTAATTTTGTTTCCCCAACAGATTGGGATGTTGTGGGTGCTAATGCTGTAGATGATGGAGGAGATGAACAGTTGAACAATATTAAAAAAAAAAAAAAAAATTTTGTTAGGTATGAATTTTTTTTTGTAAAAATTTTTTTTTTGTAAAAATTTTTTTTTTTTAATTTTTTTAAAATTTTTTTACAATTCAATGTTGAAAACGTACAAGAATTCGACGAATTTGTTAATGAAACTTTTTCAAGTTTTGTATTTGAAGATAAACATAAAACTTTTGTATAATATTCAAAAATAACAAGCATTTGAACTAAAACCTGAATGGTCAAAAAAAAAATATCAAATTCGAAATTGGTTAGGTATACAATTTGTACAATTTGAAAAAAAATCTAAAAATTTTTGTTAGGTACAAAATTTCGTATGAAAAATAAATTTGAATTTCAAAAAAAATCTAAAATTTTTTTGTTAGGTACAAAATTTCGTATGAAAAAATACATGACGTCGTAAAACAGGATCTCTTAGTTGCAATCGTAATAAACTTTTTTTTGTTAAAAATTTTGTACAATAATAATACACTTTTTTTTCAGACGATTTCGTACCATTTTGAACATTTTGAACATTTTGAACATTTTGAACATTGGATTCATTTGAAGTTTGTTTAAAATTATGACCTTCAAAAGCAACAATTACTTTTTCAATTTTAGAGAGAAAATCGTCCCAATTACTTTTAGATTTCAATGTCTCGTTTGGATTTGAGAAATGATTTTGTAATGCCCAGAAGTTTTTGTATAATAAAATATCAACGGGTAGAGATTTTTCAGAATTGGCTTCCTTCAAAGTTGTTGTTTCTGTTGATTTGTCTTTATTATTTTCGTCATTTTCATTTTCGTCATTTTCAAACAAAGTTAAGTTTGCATCGTTATATTTTCCGGTAATATTGACACCAGATTTTTCAGATAATGGGTATATATAGGCAAGAAAAAGTAAAACACGACCGACAAAATCAGTATCGTTTGTTTTTGAGAATCGTCGTAGTAGGGAATTAGAAAGTCTCAATAGAGCTAATTTACTTTTTGAATTTCGGTTTGGATTGTCTGTAAAATAAATAGATGAGGAGAGTTCATCACGTCTATCCTCCAATATGCCCCAGATATCTTCACAACAATCAATTGTTTGTGTTTCGAACACTTCTTCCAACATATGAATAGTTGCAACGGGAGTGATAGTGCCATCAGCTGCAAGCTTCATGGCAAGGTCAAGTAAACTTTCAAAACCAAGTTGTTTCATTGATAAATTTTCAGATTTAGCCTGTTGAATTAAGCTGGATACAGCAGCGCGTAGAGATGATTCTAAGACCGCAGTAGCATCAGCTTTTGTAAGGTTCGCTGAGAGACATTCTTGAACTGTTGACTCGAAGGCAATCTTTGTTGCTTGAAAGCGTGAATCTAAAGAAACAGTATCACTGGAAAATGGAGTGTCTGTAAGAGAAGCGTGTAATTTAGTTTTAAGTGTACAAAGAAGAGATAAATCTAGTACCATTGCAGTGATGTCCTCGTAATTGAGTTTGACTTGGAATGTATATTATCAAATAATATAATACACCTTAAAAACAGCATTCAACAACACACGCCTATTATTTTTGTGTGCAGTCAAAAAATGGAATATCGATAATTTATCGATGTCCAGGTTACCCGGGACCAGCGATGAACAGCATTCTGGAATGAACAGTCATCATTCTCAGGAACTAAGCGACTGGGTCATTTTGAAAGAGTAACACTCATAGAGAAAGCTCTCATACTTGATCATCAAATTCAACATATTAACTCACTTTTAAAGTTGATTGAAGTTGTCAAAATATACAGTGAAGCAGGACTGTACAAACGCGCAGTGACTGCTATGGAATTAGCTTTTCATAAGGGGATATCTCCAGGCAATGATGGAGATGTTAAAAGACTTGAGAACTTGTATATGAAAATACTCGAGCTTGCAGAAACACAAAAACATTAAAAAAAAAATACAAATAAATTTATAATTTGTAAATTTTGTATTTATTTCAAATTTTTCCATTTCAAAAACTATATTTTTATCACAAATGGTTAAATCGGAAATGTATATACAATAAAAATAATTTTGCCTTTTTTCAAAAAAAGAATGGTACGGAATCAGACGTAACTTTGGATTTAGTACCATTTTTTCATACCTAAAAAAAAAATAAGTACAAAAAAATGGTACGGAATACAAAGATACGTACAGCACTAGGCCGCCTCGCTCCTCTGTAAGAGTATCCAAATCCAAATCTTTGTTTATTTCACTCATCATTTTGTCGTCGTTTATCCAACTTTTGTTTTTGGTATGGTACATGTATTTTGGAAAAATATTTGAAAAAAAAAATCTAAAAAAATTGTTAGGTACAAAATTTCGTATGAAAAAAAAAATTCAATTTCAAAATTTAAAAAAAAAAACTAAAACATACATCTCCAACATTTTTAATAGGGTTAGAAATAGCCCAAATCTCTGCCACAATGCTTCGATTTTTTTCAATATATTCCTTCAGTCGTTGTAGGTTTTCATGAGTTGGCGGAACATTTGCAAATTCATTTCCTGCAAACATATATTTTGGAAAAATATTTCAAAAAAAAAAATCATAAAAAATTTGTTAGGTACAAAATTTTTTTTACCAAAAAAAAAAAAATTCGATTTTTTTGTTTAAAAAAAATATATTAAACATATATATATTTTATAGAAACATTTGTTGCCAAGTCAATAATGTTTTGTTGTGTTTTATTATCTTTGTTCCTGTCCTCTTTTTCTCCTCGAAAGTGTATTTTGGAAAAATATTTCAAAAAAATTATAAAAAATTTGTTAGGTACAAAATTTTCAAAAAAAAAAAATGTAGACAAATTTTGAAATTTTGAAAAATAAAAAAAAATCGTTAGGTACAAAATTTCGTACGAAAAATAAAACACACATGTATATGAGTCTTTTCTAATAATGTCGAATCTTTTGCTACCAAAATTCTTCGTTCTTTACCTGAAAGCTTTTTCCATTCTTCTTTTTTTAGTTTTCTGCCATTCATTAAGTTTGGTAATGGTGAATCATTGTGAATTCTAGTAGCCATCCACATCTCCCATTTTTGTTTATCTGTTGTAGGCTTTTTAGGTTTTTTAGGTTTTTTTTTAGACCAGAGAGCATCCCAATCCTTTTTTTTGAAATCATTTTTAAAGAAAATGAGTTGTTCCTTTAAAAAAACTTGAAAATGTTGATAAATTGCCATTCTTCCAGCAAAATTCCATGCATTGGGTACATCATCAATGTTATGCGTATGTTTAAAGAAAAATTGTCTCTTATGAATTACTTCCCTTTTTTCCCCTTTATGATAAAAAGGGTCAAATATTTTGCGCCAGGGGATGTATTTTGGAAAAATATTTCAAAAAAAATCTAAAATGTTTCGTTAGGTACAAAATTTCGTATAAAAAAATGTAGATAAAAAATTGAAAAAAATAAAAAGATACATGTATACAACATTATCATATCTATCAGGTTCAGTTAAAAAAAAATCATCGAGGCTCTTTTTGTATTTTGGAAAAATATTTCAAAAAAAATCTAAAAGTTTTTGTTAGGTACAAAATTTCCTATAAAAAAATGTAGATAAAAAATTGAAAAAAAATAAAAAGATACATGTATTCAACAGTAGCATATCTATTTAATGGATCATACATAGGCATCTTTGTTAGTAGAGCAATAAGCCTGTTTTTAACATGGTTTTTAAAATCTACATGGTTGTCAAAAGCGGTGTGAGTCGTGTAGGAAATTATGTTTTTGATCAACTCTCGCAAAACTTTATCCGCATCAAAAGCATACCCTAAATCCAATAAATCCACTACATAATGTTCAATTTCTTTAATTTTATGCTCAATATGACCTACAAGAAGAGCAACAGTATTTAGTTTTTGGTCTTTGGTTTCTTTATAATTGAAAAGACGAAAAAGGGTTTTACTGATATCTCCCGCTATGGAGGATGCTACATCATGTATTTTGGAAAATTATTTCAAAAAAAAAAAAAAATGTTAGGTATAAAATTTACTATAAAAAAAAAATTCGATTTTTTTGTAAAAAAAAAAATAAAACGTACATGTATTGAATCTTTACGAGTACTAGTGTTTTTTAGTAATGTATTTTGGAGAAATATTTCAAAACAAAAAATCGTTAGGTACAATTTTTTTTTGAAAAAAATAAATTCGAAATTGAAAAAAAAATAAAGCATACATGCTTCCTGTTGTGCAGCTCTCGCTTCTTCCTCGAAATCAGTTTTAGCTTTTTGGGCTTTTTCCAATGTATTTTGGAAAAATATTTCAAAACAAAAATCGTTAGGTACAATTTTTTTTTGAAAAAAATAAATTCGAAATTGAAAAAAAAATAAAGCATACATGCTTCTACATCGAATATCTCTTTAAGTGATGCCATGTGCTCCATTTTGTTTCTTTCAAAGATGTAACTCACTGTGCGTTTAATTGTTTCACGTTCGATTATTTTGTCAATTACTTTTCGAAGCTCTTTTTTTAATACAACATAATTAATATAATACTTGTTATTCAAGTATACTAGTGGTACAACCGGTACATCAGAGTTGGCTGCTGAAAGACCTGAAAAACCTGAAAGAATTCGATTAAATTCCAGAAGAATTTCATTACCGATTTCATCTCCTTGGTCCACTACAGTCTTTGCTATTATAAGTGGACCATTGAATCCAGTGAATTTCTCTTCTTGATCAGGTGGAGACGCGTGAGCAACATCGTCGATTAGTTCGGTTACTTCAAGCGCCGAAAAAATATTTTGGTCGTCAAATTGATAACCAAGTGGGCCAAGTTTTTGACCTTGAATTATTTTACCGTCAGGAATAATATAGTTGTTAGAAACCAATTGACCCTGAACCTCAACTATATCTTGGTCTCGGCTATTGTCAACGTCAGGAATAATATAGTTGTTAGAAACCAATTGACCCTGAACATCGGCAACTATATCTTGGTCTAGGCTAAAGTCAACGTCAGGAATAATGTCAGGAACCAATTGACCCTGAACCTCAAATATATCTTGGTCTCGGAATTTATCAAACTCATCACTTGCGATTCCGTGTATATTTGGACTAACAAAAGAAGCCCAGACGTTTTGTTCAGTAAGTCCTATTTTTGTTGCTTCATCAATAACCTCTTCATCTTTAAATATAGTAGTAAATGGTGCACCTGTGTCATCAAAAACCGTTTCACCTTTCAATACCTTTTCTACCTTTTCCAAGATGTAAGTAACTTCATCTTCACGTTTCTTGAGCTTATCTAGATTATTATCAACAAATGAATATGAAACAGGCTCTACACCATTAAGGGTACCAGCATAAACAAAATAATATAACCACATTTGCCACGGTTTGTAATACACAGGAGGCACAGGAGAAGAGTCATAATCAGACAAATCCTTTTTTCCAAATGCGTCTTTTACTTTTTCTTGAACGAAACGTAACATTTTGGGTGTAAAGTTTTTCGAGAGTAATGGTTCCCGTGGAATATTCTTAATAGTGATATCATCGTCGTTCCCCACTTTAGCATCGTCAGAATCCCCTCCATTTAACATTTGCCAAGCTCTGCCCTCGTAGTCAAGTTTTGAGTCGTCTCTGTCACATTCGTCTTCTTTAGGACCACAAAAACTGTGTACATTATAATATAGATCATTCACTGGCCATTTTTTGATGTCTTGGTCGACATCACGATGCGGGGTACTCAGGTAATCAATGACTCTTTCCTTTTCTGTTCTAGCAGCATGTTCGGAGTAGTTGTCAGTGGTTTTAGAGACAAAAGAATCCACCTCCTCAAGATATGGAACCTGAGTTTGAGTTTTGGAATTCTTCTTGGAGCCGGAAGTGAAAAACCCAAACATCGCCAAGGTTTGACCTATGAAAGAAATCAGAATCATAAGCGTCATAAGCTTCATTGTGTTCATGTTGAACTTAAAGTTGGAATTGTGTGCTCTTATTTAACCTTTGCTTTTTATGATTTTCAATTGTGATCTTTTGTGTGGTGCTGCTGCTCCCGTCTCTGCTGCTGACCATTCAATTTTGAGATGCGCCGTAAAAACAGGAATGTTCCGTAAAAACAGGAATGTTCCATATATATAGTACTACTAAAATTTGACACGACGCGAGCCATCAAAAAAAAGAAAGAAGATCTAAAATCGAGAAACACGAACTTTAAAAAAGTTTTGAACTCAAAAACAACAACAATCGTATTATTTTAGAATTATACAATAATTACACATCACATCACACTTCGTAGTAGTACATACACCAAGTGAATAATATATATTGATACGATTATAAAAGACAGTTTGCAGAATCTTTCTATAATTTCATAGTCTACGAATACATTGAATGTGTAATGAGTACATCTTCTAAACACAGTGATAACAGTTTGTTGGAAAAGGAAGGTACAAAATATACAGAAAACCAGATGAGTACTATAAAAACAACTGTACCCATCGTCAAGTCTGACGGTGATACGTTCAATATAGTATCTAATCAACCTCCCATTGAAAATATTTCAGAAATTCCACCGAATGAACCTGGTCAACCGGTGCTTATTGAAAGTTATCCTGACCAACTTGTCGTTGAATGGCCAATACCAATGAATTGTATTTCCACATTATCAAAGAAAAAAAACGAACATGCAGAAAACAAGACTCAAATTTCAACCTATGAAGTTCAGTATTCGACATTATTTTTTGGTAGTTGGCAAACGTTTGAAGTAGATGCTTTGCTTGCGGAGTCCATGAGTTTTATACCTGTATCTAAACTTTTACAATTAAACGGCAATGAAACACCGGAAACATTAGCAGCATTAAAAACATCCATAGTAAATACTAATTTGGAGAATGTGAATAATTTGGAAAATGTGAACAATTTGGAAAATGTGAATAATTTGGAGAATGTGAATAATTTGGAGAATGTGAACATTACTCACTCTCAACAATGTTGTAGGGTTGTGGTCAAATCTCTTCAGCCAAAAACGCGGTATCGATTTCGTGTTCGTGCAAAGAGTCTCTCCGGTGTATGGAGTAAATACAGTTGGAAATCATCTATTTTTTCAACAAAGGAAATTCCAGTCAATATTGAAGAAGATGATGTAAACAAACCTAACCCTAACCCTAACCCTACTACAACAACAGCATCTTCTACTATTTCAAATATTAACCCTAACCCTATTTCAAATATTCAAAATAATATTCAAAATAATATTCAAAATAATATTCAAAATAATATTCAAAATAATTCGGTTAAGAAAAAATGTAATGGTGAAAATAAAAATTCAGATGATTTTGTACCAAATTTTGTACCTACAATAAAATCTCAAACATCTCAAACATCTCAACATTCTCAAGAAATTATCGCAGCTGCTATTGAAACAGCAACAATTTCACTACGACAACAACTTAAATCTGTTGGTGCTGCAGTCATTGCAGAGACTACAGCCAGAGCCAAAGCCGAACAGACAGTGTTAGCTCTACGTACGTTTTCAAAATTGAATTTCAAATTTAATTTTTGAAATTTTTTTTTTTTTTTTTGAAAATTGAATTTCAAATTTAATTTTTGAAATTTTTTTTTTTTTTTGCAAATTCCGTGCCTAACAAATTTTGACTACTTTTTTTTTTTTCACTAGACATGTGCTCAATTAGAAGATGAACAAATGGATGAAGCTGGATTTCGTGCAAAATCGTGTGTTGCCATGACAGATGAACTAAAAAAACGCCAAATAGCAGAGAAACATGTATATTTTATTTTTTTTACAAAAAAATCGAGTTTTTTTTTCGTACGAAATTTTGTACCTAACAAATTTTTTTTTTTTTTTTAAATTCGAGTTTTTTTTTTATAAAAATTTTGTACCTAACAAATTTTTTTTTTTTTTTTGAAATATTTTTTCACAATCCATGCTGAACAATTAGATAAAAATATGAATAAATTAAAACTCCAAATGTCTCAGGTTTCAGTACGGTCTATAAATAAAGTAAATAAAGCAAATGAAGAAAAAATGTACGTTTTGATTTTTTTTTTTGATTTTTTTTTTTGATTTTTTTTTTGTACGAAATTTTGTACCTAACGATTTTTTTTAGATTTTTTTTTAAATATTTTTT
>LT636051.1:0-19267 GCA_900128565.1 Stramenopiles sp. TOSAG23-6 | reverse complement strand
AAGTGAAAGTTTCTCTCCCTTAATATACCTTCTTCTACAAGAAAATTTGGTGACTAACACCCCATTTAATACAATTGCAGATCTTTTGAATTCGTTTCAAGACATTGGCGAAAAGGTTCTTTTTTTAGTGGATGATGAAATTATGGAACTAACAGAAATAGGTGATGATGAGATGAATGTTGCACGTGGTGTAGAAAGTACAAATGCTGCATTCCATGATGTTTCAACTCCCGTAGAGTTACACTGCTCTACTGTTGCATTTGCGAATGGATTTCCTGGTGCCACTTGGGATTCTATGCCAAGAAATAATAATGAACTGGTAAATCACACTCTCGTACTCACAGGAGGAAAGGGGGCAGGACTAATTACACGTATCACATTTTATAATGCCCGGACACGGAAAGCAACTATCGAATCATTTGAAGGTGTTGTAGTACCAATCCAGGGGGAAACGACTTATAAAATCCAGCGACCATGGAAAAAAATGTATGATAATTGTAAAATGCATGTAAACGAGGATACATGTACAGTTAACCATGAAGTATGTAAATGGGATAAGTTATTACAAATGTGGCCAATAGAGAGTACTTTTGGACTAGCAGGAAGAAGGTATATTAAGGGAGAGAAACTTTCACTTTCAAAAAACACACAATATTACGCAGAGGTTGAGAAGACAACACATGAAAATGACACCTCAGTGTTGGTAAATGTTGAAAAATTTGACAAAGCTATGTGTGATTCTTGCATAGGCGAAGAAAATTGTGCTGGATTAGACGAAAAAACGTGTAAAGAGGAAGGCGGCTGCACTTGGCAAGACAAGATTGACAAGGGGTATAAATGTGAACTAAAAATTTTGAAGTGCAGCGATGGGTATTCACGAGATGAATCTAGCTGTAAAGCTCCACATTGCAGTGAAGTAAAATATGATGAAAATTCAAATATTATTCATCTTAGAAAACTTCATGAATTGGATACTCGCGAATCATGCGAGATGAATGCCAATAGTTCTAGGATATGGAATGATAACTTAGAATGGGGTATTGATATTAATGTTTTTTACACGGACAATGCAACTACTGTAGGAACTTGTACAAATAAATGTTATAGCTCCGTAACCGGATCTGAATGTGACGTTAGATTTTGTGTTTATGAAAAAACAGACTCCGATACATACCCGTGTAAACCAAAAACATCGCATAAGATATTGAGCACAGAAGTGGATGTTCCCATATGGCGTGATGTAAATGAAAATGGCGGAAATCCTTTAACTGCATTAGGCCAAAAAATACAGCATATAGCGACAGCGCAAAACCTCGCTGTCCTTTCTCGTCCAATACCAATAATGCCAGGCTGGAAAGGAGATAATTCCAATAAGGGTAACTATATGGCAACTTACAAAGATACAGGATTAGTTATCGCTAATTCATATTCCGATGGAGATAAATATATTTCTATCCAAGGTGAAAATACTACACGAATACTTACAGATGGTTCCGCGTTATTTATTCAACAAAAAAAAATTAACTTTAATAAATTCATCGTAAAAATAGAGATACCAAAAGAGCACACAACAACAATAATTCACTACGAAAATACAAAGAAGTCGTCAAAAATAGATGATTTTTTTTACCCTGGGGATGTAGTTTTACTTTCGACATCTGGAGATTCTGTCGGAATTTATGTTGGTGTTGTGGCAAAATCTAACATCAACACCAACATCAACACCAAAACTAGGAATGGTGTGATTACATTGGAAGAACCTAATGCAGTAATACTCCCATACAACTCAAAAATAGGAAAACGAAAAATGAAAGAATTTGCTTTAGTAGAGCACTCAGAAAAGACCGAAACTGCTACAGGGTATACCCTCAGAAATCGTGAAATTCTTACAATTACAACTAAACATCCAACTTTAATAGATGACTTTACTATTGGAGATGGTGTATGTATTAACAAAAATACTTTTATAGGAACCATCACACATGTAGAAGTCATCAATGAAAATATGACAATTTCTATATTTTCAGAAAATATACAAATGACTCTTGAAGAGGGAACAAAGTTATGGAAATGCTCTGGACCGCGAAATATTCCGATCGACAAAATTTCTGCTGATAAAGTAGTTGAAGCGGGTACGAAGTTGTTCCAGCTTAGGCGTGTTGAGGTAGATATGAAAAGCGTGATAAAAACACAATTTGAATTATTGGAAGAAGGCGGGAGCTGGACACCAAGAATAAAGGACGAAGGAATTGTAGTATGGGATGGTATCACTACAGACAAACTTCTGGTACGTGGAAGATCACTCAGCCCAGTCGGATGGTCACCATACACGCGTATCCTTGCCTTTAGCATGACAGCCTCAACTCCATCAAAACCGACACAAGTCGAAGTTTCAATAGAAAAAACAAATAGTTCCCCTGATTTACTCGTGACATGGCGTTGTGGAAGCGATGGCGGCTCACCTATAACTAGATTCGATGTCGCTGGGTTTAGCGAAATAATAGAAAAGACGCCAACAAGTGGTCTTAATTTTTGTCAAAATAAGTGTACCGCGATAAACAGTGGTATTTGTGGAGGGTATGGCGTAGGACAGTGTGAAACTGAGGGTTCTATATATGACTGTATTGTTCTAGAAAATTCATGCGTAGCGAGACCATGTTGTACCCCATGTGCACCATCACCGATTGGTTCGACAAAAGAAACATCTAATGGTTGCCCTGTGTGTGACTCTGTCGACGGACAAGAATATTACTCCGAGCGATTTCCAAAAAATATATGTAATACATCACTGTGTTATCCAAAATATGAAACAAAATGTAATTCTTATCTTTCAGAGGATAGCTGTATTGAAGACAAGCTTTGTTCTTGGGAGGACAACAACGGCAAAGGCTCGTGTGTTTCTCATGCTTTTATCTCAAATATTTGCCAAGGAGCTAACCAGGAACTTTGTGAAAATAATGATGAATGCGCTTGGAGTGATCATCCACGTCTCTGCACATGGTCGAATAATACAGATAACATTCAATCAGAACGTATCAATGTTAGCGTTGCCAAGGATTATGATATTGTAATACATGCAACAAATAGTCATGGAAAAGGGGATGAAAGTGCTACAGTGAATGTTAGGGTGTGTCCAAGTGGAACCTATCAACGAAACATTTGTAGCGAGAATACTAATTCAAATACATGTTCAAGTGACACTTGTACATGGGGAGGATGTAGAGCATCTACCGGATACTTTACAGTTGAATGTGATAAAAGTTCTATGGAAGATTGTATCTCAGCGAATTGTACTTGGTACATGCAGCGTGGTTGTTCAGATCCAAATCATGATACTAAAATTACTTGTGAAAACGACGGACAACATTGGGTAGAAGGGCATTGTATTGGTGAAGGTTTAAATGGTGAAAGTTGTTCTACACAAGTAGGTGTGACATCCTGTGAAAACATTCAGGGTTGTTCATGGAAACACCTATGTTTTGGTATGGATGTGTGTGAACAATGTCCCGCGGGTAAATATAATTCTAAAATTTTGCAAACATCTTGTATAGAATGCCCAGAGGGTCATTATTGTCCAACAGGCTCTATAAACCCTTTAAGTTGTACGTACAATAAAGCCGAAAGGGGTGTTGTATATGATGCTGATGGTGAAACCTTCATTTGCCCACCGGGTACGGGTACGCCACTGAAATGCCCCCCAGGTTACTACTGTGATAACAATAAAATGAAATCATGTGATGAAAATATTAACAATCAAGATACAATTGACACGAGTATAAAGTGCTCTACAGCAGAAAAACTCATCGAAATTCCCTGGGAGAGTAAATCGTTGAATCGTTTCCGGTGGAGATATTGTAAATCTAACACAGAATCAAATGAAGACGGTGTTGACGCTGGCGAAGTAAGTAATCCGCTTGTAATATTTCCAGGTGACACATCTAGGATACTTACATTATCTCCTATTGATGTGCCAATAGACCAACAGGGAATGTTAACTTGGTCAGGTGGGGCACCAGGTGGTTATGTATGTTTCGCAGCATATTCAAGTGAAATAGATAAACCCGAAGACAAGATTTTATGTAAAACCGCAAAAACCGACGATTCCCTAAAGACTGATGTAAATATTCAGTGTACCTCAGCAATGCGCGCTTATCACAGCAGTAACAATTCGATGTACCTTGGATGGCGATATTGCACGGAAAATGATGATGATCGTAGTCCTATAAGCACGTTTAAGATACCAGATTTTCCTACGACTCTACCATCCATCCAATTGAAGTCTCATAAAGTAACTACAGGTTCGTGGGTGTCGTGGAATCCTGGAATTGCAGGCGGATATGTATGTATGTCATTAGCAATTAATTCAGAAGATTTGATGGATAATATTGGTTGTAAATTACCAGGAACTGGCCGATCTTGCTCAGATTCAACTTTATCTGAAGAAGAATGTATGGAGCAACCATACAAATATGGTGCCATGTTGAAATTAGCCGACGCTGGTAGTATAATATGCACCGGACAAGGTATATGGCATGCTAAAGTAATAGATTTTATTGGGGATCAGACACATATTATATATGCTCATTGTTCACGCAATACTTTGATATATACGACATCACAAGCAGATAATGCTGTGACAACTACACTTCAGAATGAATCGGTAGAAAGGATACTGTCTCCCATTTACTCATTAGGAGAAATAGATTTTGCGCCCGATTTAACAACTGTAGAAGATGGGGGGTGGGTCTGCTATAAGACTGGTACAGCGGATAATGTGTTAGATCTTGAATGCTCTCCAGCACCTGGTGATGGTCACGATACAAGTAATTATGAAGTTAATGGTATCTGTGAAAGCGCTGATAATTGGAAAATTACTATTAGTGATATTTCTCATACGAAGATAGCTTGGAGACATTGTAGTACTAACCTTCAGAGTCAATTGGGTAATTTATCATTTACACGAAAAACAGATCTTCAAGGTAATGAAATAACCTCATCTGGAGTTTTTCTAAGAAAACAACACTCAGCAGGCGCTAATGCAATATTCACTAATGAGATACTAGATGCACGTTACCGATTTGCAGCAGGAGACTCTGTTTTTTATAATTCAAAAGAAATCGGTATTTTGTCATATGTTCGAAATAAAAAAACACCAATGCATCAAAATTCCTCTGATGACGCAAATGAAGAATGGGGTTTCCATGAAAACGTTGACTCTACGAGGACATCGTTATATTTTTCTCCTTATCCCACAGGTGTAATTGTAAGAAAATCTAAACTGTGGAAATTTGCAGAGATAGAATTTAAAGAGTCAATCAAAATCAATGCAATATCTGTACAAATAAGAAATGCGGTAATTGATGATATAATACAACCTGGTGATGAAATATATCTTGATGAAATGTCATTCCTTGGTACGGTATCAATGATTACAACTGACACTTTGCATTTCTTTGCCTTAAAAGCTACGGGTATGAAGGTTTCTTCTGCTAGTACTACTGATTCGAATGTAGTGTCGTTGACGGGTGGTAGCATATTGCAATATGTAAAAGGAGATGTTGTATATAAATATAATGGTGATCTAATAGGAGTCGTCGATCAGTGTAAACCTACGGAATTAATTCTAGAATCCCCCCCTGCTTTCCAATTGTACAAGGACGACGAACTATATATCAATACTCTTGGAACTAGGATAGAGATTAAAAAAGAAAGTTTAATATCATTTTATAAATTTGAAGAACCCGATAAAAATACAATTGAGATTGAGTACGGGAATCAAATTGATGCGACAGCTCAATTTGCAGTTGGTGATCATATCTATGCGACTGATACATTTTTAGATGTTGGCATTGTTAAGAATATTACTACACACTCAAATCTTCTGGGTAATTGTAGTCAAAGTAATGTGTTTACAAGGTTAAGTCGTGTAAAAAGAGGCGATTCAAGTAAACCCATGAAATCTTACACAGGAAGTGGCCATATTACGGATATGAATTGTAGGCAAACAATTACGCTAACATCGAGTCGATTATCAGAAATTCATGGTGGGACTCAATTATATGCATATCATCCTACTTCCATCACACCAACTAAACTGAGACAATATAATATCTTTTATTATATTCTAAATTTTGATGTATCTCATGACTGGAGAGAATTGTTAGAGACAAATTCATTTATATATCAAGGGTGTTGCAGAAACTCTACCGAAGCTTCATCTATAAGATATAGACATTGCTGTACTCAAGGTAAAATCACTATTATTTCTAGTACCTCTTTTTATTTTAGCATCGTAGATTTAGCAAATGGTCATAATATTTTCAAAGTAGAGGAAGTGTTTTTCCAGTCCTTGACTGACAGTTATATTCCAAAAAGTATAACTCTGGGTTGCTCATATGATGTATATCCCAGTATACACTTTAGTCCAGGAGATCGCGCATATACAAAATATAATGATGAGATTGGGGTCATCAAGGCAACTAGTGTTTCGTCAATTGAGTTTGTTACTATGAATTCATCAATCATTGACGGATCATCTTTTGTATATAAGCGGAAAATGAAATTACAGAGTGATGCCAAAGTACAAGTTGATAAATGTATAAATGACACTACAATTGTTCCTTGCAGTGAAGGCAACTTTGATATCATTAAGCTCAAAGGTTACAATGACGAATCTATTGTAAGATTTCGTCCTGGGCAACATGTTTATAAGAGTGATGGTACTGACATTGGTATTGTCAGTAAAGCAGAAGTTTCTCAGATTCATTTTTCGAATATAGAGACAGAAGTTAGCATACGAGCAAGTTCATCTCTTGACATTCTTTACACACAAGGTGGCAAATTGTATGAGGATTTTAGTATCGGTGATAATATATTTAGAAGCGACGGAAGAAATATTGGTATAATCAAAAGTATGAAAGTTACAGACAGTGACGGTGATACCCAAAATCACGAAATTGTTTTAACGAGAAATGTATCAACACACCTTGAAGTAGACGACAAATTATATTCATATAAATTACTTGCGTCATCGGTATTCGGATTAGATGACACTGAAACTTGGGAAGACACCATGGGATGGGGGACAACAACTAATTTGGATTATGGTCCGAGTTTTGTGGACAATTCGGGCCCTCGTGGAAGAGGAAGTGTAGATAAAGATATTCCTATTTTCAAAGATTGTGTCTTATACACCGAAACAGTAATGGATACAACAAAATACAGTGTTAATGCATTTTTAATAATGACTGCAAATTTATCTTTATCGGCATCTGTAAAAGGAACCAGTGCAACTTTAACTTTTTCCATTTCCAAAGGAGAAACTAAGCGATGGGATCTTACACAAAATGACAAATGGTATATAAAGGACTTGAATAGTGATAATTTGGTTTTGATACTATCAGCTAAAGAATCAATTACCGTAAAATCAAGTGATGGAATTATTGAGGTATCATCTGAAGACTTCATCATTCATGAAGATTACTCTGGTGGAGATCCTTTGAATGTGTACTCAAAGAAGCCAATGGAATATGATAGTCCTATCCCCGATTGTTATATTGCGGATTTTGTTCCGGGAGTGCGCGTTTTTAAAGAAGATTTCTCTGAAATAGGAACACTTTTTAGCATAGAACGCGTTTCCGATGAAAGTTCATTGACTCTGACATTTGGAACAATAATACCTAGTAGTGTATATTCAGTTAATGATGTCTCAGGGATAAAAACGTTCGAAGTCAACGGAGATTTTGTTAATCATCATTTTTCTCCAGGTGACACCATTTATAATAAAGACCATCAAATAATTGGTGTAATTGATACTTCATCAGATACAAGTATAAAACTGACTGAGGTCCCATATGTGAATATTCATCAAGGTGAAAATTTGTATAAAAATGNAACTCCTACGTTAGTTNATGTTGGAGCACTCGAAAAGCTTAGACTTCGTAGCACACCTGCACAGGGTGCAACTGGTGTACGCATAATGAACATGGGAATTAAGGGTATAAGTATAGTCAACGGGGGTTCAGGATACAAACCAGGTCCAATAATATTTGTGGGTGGAGTATGTTCCATCCCACCAATTGCCAATTTTGAGGTTCGTAATATCATCAAAATTATAATTGCGTCCACGACAGAATCAATATCTATTGACGAAAAGGTTACCCAAAATTGTAATTCTGAAAACGTTTGTCGCACAAAAGGCCGAGTGAAGTCGATTCCAGAAGGTAACGTGATATATGTACAGATCGAATATGGCTCTTTCCTTGCCCCAGGTTTGATATTAATCGGCGACATTTCCATAGAAATGACAAAAGCAGAAACTAACAGGGAAATAACATCTACTTCAATTACTCAAATTGGCCAATGCTCGAAACTTCCAACTGCACACGGAAACGATACCGGTACTAATGCGATATTGAAAGTATTACCACGCGGAATTAGTATCGATGGTTCTTCTATGATACTAGCCGGGCAAACAACGCTCACGGTAGAAGGAGTTGACCCACGAATACAAGTTCAAACTTCTGATGATCATCAGACAATGGCTTATCGAAAGGATGGAACTGCAATTGGTATTATTACTAGTGTATCCGCATCAGAGCTTACATTTTTTACTGCCAGTGAAACCAATGTAAAAGTGAATACAGACATGGAAAGTGGGTCATTAGTTGCTGTAAGTGTTGATCCAAGAGTACATTTTGTTTCTGGTGATCACATATTTGTACAAAGGGGGTCTACATTTAAAGATATTGGAATTGTCACGACAACTAGCCCGACAAGTATTGATTTCGGAGAGGGGATATTCACCGACTTATTCGAAGGCGACATTTTGTATAAAAACGTGTCGCCAACTATTTCACATGTATATAATGGAGATATGATATATATCCATTCGTCGTTATCACGCGTAAAGGAAAACGAGAAATTATATTCACATGGAACAGTAATGGGAGTCCCAAAAGATGCTGAACTTCAACAGAACGCTATAACAATTCCAGTGGGGGGGTATTTGACATGGGCTAATGTACCAGATGAAACTTATGTGTGTTTGCGTGCTTGGAAACAGAGTCCAGAAGTGGAGTTTGTGAGCGATATCGCAAAAACTGAATTATGGCGAGCGAAGAGAGAATATTCTGAAGAAGAAATTCCTTGTGGAACTAAATCAAGTGCCATCAAAATTTCTCTAAATTGGTCGGAAACAAAATATCAGCCTTTGCCAAGTCCTGTAAGTGCCAATTACTGTAGTGAGGGTTCGGAAGAACCAAAACCTTGTGATGTGGGTCACTATTGTCCCACATCAAGTGAGAAATATCCGTGTAAAATCAACGGAACATACTGTCCAGTTGGAGTATTTTCGCCATTAAAATGCCCCGACGGTTATTATTGCCCAAATCCTGAAACTCTAATACAATGTACAGCAGGTCAATATTGCGGCAAAGACAGATTACTCGGGGAACCCCTAACGGTATCACCTTGCCCAGCGGGTTATTTCTGTTCAACCCCAGGAGTGAAAAGAATTTGTCCTGCTGGTAGTCACTGTACTGAAGGTTCAAAAGATGTAAGAGCCCAAAGTTGTGTAGAGGGTGGCTACTGTCCCACGGCGTGTTTGGGATGTCCAGCAGGTGAGTGTAGTATGTTGACTACGTCTATTCTTAGGGAAAGTATAACGATAAACAGTAGCACTTTGGATATATTAAGTGATAATAATTATCCAATATCTATTGGGAGTAGATTAAAAATTGAGTCCAGTAATTCAATTCTTGATACAAATGGAAATAAATATTGGGAAAAAGTTCTTGTCAAAGGAATAACAACTTATAATGATGCGGATAGTGGGGAGTATTCCACCTTGACTGTGGAAAGAGGATATAGTCAAACATTAATAACTCATCATTCAGCTGATGACAAAATATCAATGATTATTTTCACTGATGAAAGGTCATGCGGAAGATGTATTGGAAGAGACGACATAGGAAATAATGAGGATTGTGTATTTGCAGGGAGAAATTGGAGTAAGTCAAACTGGACAGTTGCACAAGAACAAGAGCGACAAGAGTGTAAAAATGGATATTATTGCCCAGAAGGTCAATCAATACAACAAGCATGTCCTAGTGGACAATACTGCAGTAATACGCATACTTCTGCCAGTTGTGATGCCCGAGGCGGATATTGTGAAAACGACGGTGTACAATGGGAAGCAACCCTTACAATTTTTGATCTTGATGTAAATAACCCGCTGTATGCCATCAGCGGTGGTGGGGTTATTGGGTGGAGTGATACCTCTACAAATTCGGGTGTTGGTAGCTCTACAATTGACGACAGCGACAATATCAAGTATATAAGTATAATTAATGAAGGTCATGGAAACTACGTTCCTGGTGAATATGATGTAGTATTTAGTAATGATGAAGGGAGATGTACACCAGATCCATCTGGTTCATTTATTGTCAATAGTGAAGGATATATTGGGTCTGTTATGTTGGATGAAGATATAAACTGTGATGTAAGACCATCTATTTCAATTCCGGATGACACATCTGTTCATTTATGGAATATGCAAGTAACCCAAGAAATTGACTCTGGACACGCAGAACTTGCCTTGGAGTTTGTAAATTCAGAACTAATTGTGACAGTTGTAGACAATGGAGGAAACCCCGGCCCATATAAAACTGGTGACTACGAAATGCAATTTGAAAATGAAAATGATTTATGTAAACCTAAAGGAACTTACTCAGTAAATAATGTTGGGAGTGTTATAAATCCAGTGATTACTATAGACACAGAAAACAACTGCGCTGAAGATAATTTACCTAGAATAGTGATAAATGCACCTATAATACCTCCATTAGGGTATATAACACCGAGGACATCTGCAACTTCTGTAAAGACTGTTGGTCGTGAAAGCGAATCATCTACTGATTCTGATGAGACTTCCGAGGACACTAAAACGTCCGAGGATACTAAAACTTCTGACAAGACTAAAACTTCTGACAAGACTAAAACTTCCGACAAGACTAAAACTTCCGAGGATACTGCATCAAGTGACAATAATACACAAACAACAGCCCATTTGATTGTGAGAGTAACTGGAGGAAGATTTATCCCATCTTGTACGGACATGGAAGGTAACTGTATTAGTGAATGTGATAATGGCACTGGGTGTAAAAAAACAAACGGAAACAATCACTATACAGTTGTTATAGGAAAAGGTGATAATTTCATAGTTGGAACATTAGTCAACGTCACTGAAAGATGTATCCTTGCTATTAACAATGATTATACCCTACTCGCACACGCACGAAATAAAAAGACATGCGAACATTTGCGATCTTACCGACAAGAAGAAGTATCAAATTGCCCTGAGAACTATTATTGTAGCACTCCATCTTCAAAGACACTTTGTGAGATTGGCTCATTTTGCAGCGGATCAAATGTAGAACAGGGCGTCTGTCAAAATGGATATTATTGCCCGACCCCTTCGACAGAACAAATCTGTGGCGTAGGGATGTACTGCAGTTCTGCTGAACATCCATTGAGAAGTTCACCAATTAAATGCAAAAAAGGGCATTATTGCCCCATAAATCAAAATTACGCTGATACCGAACTTCGATGTAGCTCGGGCGATTATTGTCCTGAAGGAAGTAGTGTGCGTAGCATCTGCCCTTTGGGGCACTACTGTAGTTACGTCAGTAATGATATAACGACACCAAGTACAAAAGTTAAATGTGATAATGCTCAGTCATCTTCAAAGGATAGAGCTTACTATTGTGAAGCTGGATCCTCTTCCCGAGGAGCGTGTCCAGCAGGTCATTATTGTCCTGATCCATCAACAAAAGTAGCTTGTCAAATTGACACAGGGGAAGCAGCATACTGTGAAAGTGGATCTTTTGATGTTTCGGTATGCCCACCAAATTCTTCGTGTAGGTCCGCAGACCAAATACGAGCCTGTCAGGAAGATGAATTTTGTGGCACTGGTTCACTTGTGCCAGAGAAATGCCCAGGTGTATTTCTCGAATTGGGCGATCAAACACACTCTCGTTGTGAGTGTCCTCCTATGCATTTTGCTCATTTAATTCCACTTTTAGATGAAAACCTTGGAAAAACAAGTGGCTTTACGACGTCTTTAGATTTGGCAAAATTCGGTGTTTCTTCAGTCACCGATATCCCAGTAGAAATGCTCCAAGAAAAAGAGACATTTCAACTCCAATGTTCACCATGTCCTGTAGGCACATTATGTGCGTGTGACGAAATAGCAGCTCGTGTATCCACCAATACGACGGAAGCTGATAGAAAACATTGTATTAAAGGTATTTCATTGTTTACAAAAGTAAATACAAGAAAAATGGCACTTGCACCAGGATTCTGGCAAATCTACGATAACGCAAAACTACGACCACATGAATTCTCAACAAATGGTCCAATTAATTGTGGAAAGTATATAGTTCCTGAGTCCGCTGCTCTTGAAATTTGCCTTGGTGGTAATGATTGGCAAAATTGCGCTCAAGGTCATACTGGACCATTATGCAGTATATGTTGCTCAACGACGAAATTTGATAAATGTATCAAAGAAAAATGTAACGAGGTAGATACTGGTGTCTGTGCACACGAATGTCAGTTGAAGTGGAAACATGGTTGTGTAGATGGTGAAAACTGGGTTCTAGATTCAAATCATATAAATTGCAGAGACTGTAGTTCTTCTCCTGAAAAACAATCGCCGATGAATACCGTTATTATTGTCATGGGTTGTACACTGTATATAGTGTTATTACTCATAATGACAATGTCAGCCGATCAAGTTGTATTTAGTGATGCTGCTGCTAAAAAAAGAATATCCATACAACACAAACTAAAATTGGCAGCAAAATTTGCGATAATGCAGGACAATGTTTTAGCAAATATGGAAAAGGCAAATAAGACAGGCTTATATGTTGATGAAATTAAGGCAGAGAAACTCCAAATATTGAGACAACATTCGATCAGTGCACATACCTTAGCAAGAAAAATAAGCACAAAACACGGTAGAAAAGATTTTATGGGGAAAATGAGTATGAAAGTGAGACGGGAGCCAATATCAGCAAAGGAACACCGTAAGAGACTTCGACGAAAAAGCTTACATGGAAAGAAGGTTCAATTAGGTCATCATATGTCACATCGTATAGTTCATATGTGGGCAGAGCTTTTAGCCACAATTAAACTTCTGATATCATATCTACAAGTAATATCCCAAACGAGACACACTACAGGCGAACCATTTCCTAGCAAATTTGAAACATTTTGCACGAATTGCAATTTTATTAATATGGATTTTATGAAGATCTTCGGTTATTTTGACATGTGTCACTTTTCTACAAACTTCGCCGAAAAATTTTATGCGCATATGTCCTTGCCGCCACTGATGGCTATAATGGTATCACTTGCGTTTGTAACGGCGTCTTTAATTCTTATCTGTAAGCCTTCTGCTAATTTTTCGCGTGAATCTGCAAAGATGAACGCGAGGAGGGTCCTTTGGGCAATAATATTTATCATGTATCCAGGTAAGTTTGCATTCGATCTATTTTTAACTATCTTATAATGAAAATTTTTAATCTTAATCTAACATTACACATTGTTAAAATACAATCACAATTCATTACAGGATTAACCGTCAGATGCTTTCAAATATTCAATTGTTTCTCTGTAAATGGAAAGAATTATCTCACTTCTGATATTAGTATAGAATGCGACGGTCCAAATTATGATATACTTCGCCTGACAGCAACCGTCTGTATATTTCTTTATGTAATAGGAATTCCTCTTTGTGGTTTAATATCATTATACAAAGTCCGTCATTGGCTAATTGCAGAAGAGGATATGCCGAATGAGATGTTTCATGCAATATCCAAGAATAAAGAATTACTCCATATGCACCACAGAGTCATTAGTACATATGGTTCCCTTTTTTTATGCTATCGTTCACAGATATGGTGGTATGAGTTTGTTGAAATGGTTCGAAAGGCAATGATGACTGGTATGTTGACTGCGTTCGATAAAGGAATTGAACAAAATGCGGTTGGTGTTACTCTTGCTGCGTTGTTTCTTACAATACTTACAGGGGTCAGGCCATATAAACGGACTGCCGATTTTATTCTCCAAATGATTCTAGTAATCATGATATTTATCACATTCTATGCAAACCTTCTAATATCTGGCAAATTGTTTACTTCTAATGATGAAAAACTGGGTGATTTTCTCATCATCGGTAATATTATTGCAGGTGTCTATGGAGCGTGTCTCCTGTTTTATATGTTGCCTAATATACGTTTGAGGGTAGATAAATATTTCGAACCTTATGTACTTGCATTGGAAGAATTTGACGAGAATAATGATGGGTTTTTAAGCTTCTTTGAATTGCTAAAAGCAGGACGACGCCACAAGCGATTACTGAAAGAAGCAAAAATTTTAGGAAACGAAACGGTAGAACAGATCGAAAAAAAAAAAAAAACACGTCGTAACAAAATCCTAGTACATAAACAACGTCGTAGAAAAAAACTACTGGATGAACTGAAAGAGGAAGTAGATGATGATATAAAAGATGAAGATTTAAAAGATAATGATAGAGATACACATCAGCTTCAGTATCCCTCTAGAGTCGTTTCTTTCAAGCGCAGTAATAAGGTAGTTCCTATAAATAATGATATGGGAATTCTTGGTAAAACTGATAAGCAAGTTCAAAAGAATGAAAGCACCAATCAAGAAGAAGATGTTGATAGAAATGAAATAGGAGATACAATAGATGGAAGTCAACTACAATCTCCAAATGAATATAATAACCCAGATGATTCTACATGGTTATAAAACTAAATCAACTACAATCTCCAGATGAATACAATAACCTAGATAATTCTATATGGTAATAAAACTATAAGTAGTGAAAAAGAGGGATACATTAAAATTTGTTGTCTTACTCTACAAAATAAAAAGTATTTTATAACTCGTATAGGTATACGTAGATATTCCTCATTTATGTAAAATATATTTATTTAAAACGAATATCAAAAAAATGTTTTCTTAATTACGGCGATAAACTTTTATTTGTAGTGGAATCATTCAGACGACTATCCTTCTGTACCACTTCTTTATATTTCTTATTTGTAGTGGAATCATTCAGACAACTCTCCTTCTGTACCGCTTCTTTATATTTCGTCATAATCGAAGCAACACAATCTCGACGTTTCATGGCATTAACAATTGTATAAAAAAATGTTTTTAGTTCTACTTGACCATGATCATCAACACAATTAATATAAAATATTAAAACATTTTCTGCTAATTTTTTACTTGTAATTTTTACAAGATTTCGATACTGAAACTTATTTTCCAGTGACCCCCATCCAGAATACTCCGAATCTTCTAAAATACACATGTGTTGTGAAAAATACTTTGAAAAAAATCGTTAGGTACGAAATTTCGTACGAAAAAAAATTCGAAATTTGTAAAAAGATAAAACAAACATTACGTAAGAGTCATTGACGACTAACCAGCGTTGTGAATCATCAATATCTGCACCCTCCAATGAAGCATCAGCAGCCGATAAACATGAAAAGAATTCCATTTTACTATCTTCTACATCTTTATATTTACCACGTTTCTTTGGGTCTTCGCGCCATTTTGAGATATTAATGAGGCCTCTTTCTGAAGGACCTACAACATCACCATTACGTTTTGTAGGATGAGTTTCAGTTTTCATAATTTTATTCTTTAACTTGCTAAATTTTCCTCCTAACTTTCCAAAAGAAATACCAAATGAATTTCGGCTATTTGCTAATTTCGATGAACTTGCATCAGATTTTTCAGTATGCTTCTTTTGAGAATTTTCATCAACTGTGGAGTCTTTCTTTCCATTTTGACACTTTCTATTCAGTCTTGACATACTTGTGTTTGTATTCAAGGATACTTGTGTTGTCTTTCGCAAAAATCTAATTTTTACTGGTCGAGAATGGGCTTTAACTTTCGCTACAACAATCTCCACTGAATCTTCGTCTAGTATAGTTTCATCTCCAACACCAACAACAACATCATTAACTTGTACCCCATGACATTCAGCTTGACCATTAGGTTTAGTTCTAGCGACAGAGGTACCCCCAATGCTCCCACCTTTGAGTGACAAACCTAAAGGTCCACTATCAAATACAACAGAAAATACTAATCCTTCACGACTTTCCATATTTACTTGTGCCTGTAAAGCAACATTTCTTTCTTCTTGCTTTCGTTTTCTCTCATTTGCACGATTCTCCTCTTCTTCTAGAGATAAAGTATAAACAGGTAGTGATGGGGATGACCAATGACTCCAGCCTTGTGAATTGTGAGAACTCAATCGAACACAGTACCTAGATGTAGGGAGCAAAGGTGATGGTACAGATATAGAAAATGTATGATTCTTTGTTGTTGCCTTTTCTTTAGCAGAGCCTAAAAGAAAAGGCTTGTGAGGCAATCCGATATTAGATTTTGAAATTATCGGAACATTATTATTTGCTCTAAGCCATTCAGTTGATGTTTCCAAACGAAAATGTTTTCTGCTCTCCAAAGTAGTAGGACGAGTATCTATTTTCGATTGTACAGAAAAAGTTTTTATTTCCTCTACTTTGGATTCAGAAACCTCTACGACTTTTTTGTTTGAAATTTCCTTACTCTCGAAACGATCATCTGGCAAACATTTATCATTTTCCATTTTTACTATCGTTGGCTTACATTTCACAACACTATTTTTATCATGCAATTTCTCAATCACTTTTGGTGGAGAGAAACATATATCTCTCAAAGGTATAAACACATTTACAATTCCTCCATTATCAAGTTTCCAATCATGTAACGAATGAGTTGCGATACCATCTTTACGTATACAACACAATGTGGCTCTACCGAATTTTGTCATGACCTCATCACCATCTGAAGGAACTTGTTTATATTCAAGTACAAATTTGTCTATAGAATCATCTTCATCTTTCCATTTTATTGCAAGCACAGATGAAGATATTGGTGTTACTATTGGTGGAAGAGGAATTTTTGGAAATGCTAGTTTTGTTTTTTCACTAATAAAAAGACCTTTAAAAGATTTCCATGCATATCTAGCATTAGCATCGGTTGCATTTCGCAATGGTGTTTGTTTTCTTCGTAGAGATTTGATGGAAGACATCTTATTTACTCCACCCCAATGATCACCTAAAAATTTCTCCACCATACCAACATTATTGTCGCATTTTACACTCTCAATTGGTTCACAATTTACAAATATTGAGCTTCTGCTACCTGCCTTCCGCAAACAAGCTGGAAAACCACCAGGTACAATAGCTACCTTTGAAAATCCACGTTGTAAAAAGAGCAATGCGAATCTTGTCGAAACGCCCCATTTTACAGCATCATCATCCTCGTCATTATCTGTAAATCCACGTTTCCATGTATTGTGAAAAAATAATTTGTTTTTGTAAAAAAAACGTTTGTCAGATACAACATTTTTATCATACATTTTGTTTTTTTTGAAATTGATGATAAAAACCTACATCCTTTTTTTATGAATGTACGAGCTTTGCTTCCTACACTTTCCTTTTTATTTAAATCCAATGCATCACCGACAAAGCATAAATTACATTCCTTCATTGCTGAGAAACTATCTAAAATTTCAGAGAGTTCTCCCATTCCTTCATCAAGTAAATCAGGCGATAATCGATAAGATATAGAGAAATGGGCAGCATCATATGATGCAACACTTCGACAGTCCATTACGAAATACTTACATTTCGAAGCAACTTGGGAGACTCCAACATTTGTGACTGATATACGTTCAATCTCTTGAACAATATTTCCTGCCTCCACTTCTCTCTCGCGCTGTTGTTCCTCTGCATTGCGTACAAGTTCTCCCGGTAGGACTTCAAGACAAGGTAATCTTTCTAATTTTTTCAATAGTGTAGCACTAGGTTGAGATTTGGAATAACATACTTCATTGAGTAACGCAGTGAACGATCGAGGAGTTGTTTCTAAAAGATGTCTCGCGGATTCACATAATCTTCGGACACCACTACCATGAATAATTAAAAATATTAAAAAAACAAAAATGTTAGGTACAAAATTTCGTATGAAAAAAAATTAAATCGAAATGAATGATGAAACCATATATGACCACCACAACGACCAAGACCTTCGACCCTCATGTATTTTGGAAAAATATTTCAAAAAAAAAAAATTAATTTCGTTAGGTACAAAATTTCGTACGAAAAAAAANTTCATACAAAAAAAAAAACTAAAACATACATACGTTTCTGACATCGAAGTAATTGTTGCATAAGTAAATCTCTAGACACATTGAGTCTACCATCCGTTTCAGATTCAGCTGACATTAGAGACCTTCCAAGATCAATCATGTATTGTGAAAAATATATTTTTTTTTTTGTACAAATAAAAAAAAAATCGTCAGGTACAAAATTTTCATAGTAAAATAATTTAGGGTTATTAGGGTTAAATGATGAAAACATACATGACTGCCACAGCAAGAAAATGGTGTGCAAATGGATTATCTTCAATAATGTAAAAATCCCAAACAGGAAATAAATGGATCAAACTTAAAGAGTGTGAAAATAATGTAAGGAACCATGACGTTGCATGTATTATGAAAAATATTTTTTTTTTAGTTTTTTAGTAAAAAAAAAATTCGTTAGTACAAAAAATTTCTATACAAAAAATGTAGGTCAAAAATGAATGTTAAAAACGTATATACATAAATGGAGGCAGTTTGTATTGATCAAGAAACTTAGCGAGTTTAGGATCATGGTACTGCAACAATAAAGAAAAGAATCGCAATGATGCTTGAAGACAATTAAAGTCTTTGCCACTATGTATTTTGGAAAAATATTTGAAAAAAAAAAACTAAAATTTGTTAGGTACAAAATTTCGTAAGAAAAAAAAATCGAATTTGAAACAAAATAAAACATACATCTTTCGCCACGATCGGCAGGATATGTTGACGGAGTTCCAGTGACGCTACCATAAAATGAAACTTTTGGTTCAGCACGGTTTTCAGTATCTTCATCAAATGAAATACCAGTCGCTTCCCACTCAGAATCTTTTGTGTGGTGATAAGAACGTCTTAGTAGCCAAACTATTGTTTTATTATCTTCGCCTCCTTCTTTATCAATAATTGCAATAACTAAATTATCACTATTTTGAAAACGAATGATTGGAAATTCATGTATTTTGGAAAAATATTTCAAAAAAAAAAAACTAAAATTTGTTAGGTACA
>LT636050.1:0-19345 GCA_900128565.1 Stramenopiles sp. TOSAG23-6 | reverse complement strand
AAAATCGTTAGGTACAAATTTTCGTACGAAAAATAAATTCGAAATTGAAAAAAAAATTAAACCTGCATCTATCATGATTTTATCACTCAGTACACTTAGACGATCAGAATGTAAATATAAAGCACGTGACATGACTGACATCATTAATTCTCGATAAGAAATTCGGTGATCTAAATTGAAGTCAGCACTTGCTAAGAGAACAGATACTTCATTTGCAGTTTCTTCATTTTTAGAGTTCAATAAAGCGTTTTGTAATTCGTGTAGAGTAGAAAATATGTCAAATTTGAAATTCATTGTTAGGTACGAAATTTCGTATGAAAAAAAAAAGATTTTTTTAAAATGAAAGATAAAAACGTACGTGCATATCAATAAAACCATCGCCATTAGTATCCATTTGTTTAAATTGATTATGTATTTTATCACTACCATAGAATGTGTTTAATGTATCAATTATAATACAAATGATTAAAAAAAAGGGTTAAAAAAAAAAATGAATATTGTATAATTCTTTTGTAAAAAATATAAAGTATTCGTAGACACAATTTTTCAGATAATACTTGGACTAAATGTTTTTGAAAACTAGTCTGAGCTGTATAAGCTTTCAAACTTTCCAGGATCGAATTTGGAAGAATTGGTAATTCATTTGAATGAATTTGAAACCAACGGTGGTGCAGTGCACCACTGGCAGAAGGCCTTTTTGATGGATCTTTCTGTAAAAGACACATGAGAAAATTACGACAGTCGGGTGATAGAACTCTAAAAATAGGCTTATCGAAATCCACGGTATGTATTGTAAATTTTTTTCATAAAAAAATTTCGTTAGGTACAAAATTTTGTATGAAAAAAAACTAAATTCGAAATTCATGATAAAAACGTACATTTACCATGATATCTCTTTTGTTACTAAAAGGTTTTTCCCCAGTAAGCATCTGATATAATATAACTCCCATACTCCATAAATCTACAGCTGGGCCATAACCTCTTTTACTGAATATTTCTGGAGCCATGTAACTCACAGTTCCAATTACCTCTCGTAAAAGTGTTCGATCTCGAAGACATTTAGAAACACCAAAATCTACAATTTTTATTGTCGCATTTTCAATGTTTTCTGCCTTTTCGTATAAAAGAAGATTTTGAGGCTTTAAATCACGATGAACAACATTTTTAGAGTGACAATGCTCAAGCGCTTGGAGAGTCTGTTGTGCTACAAACATTGCGTGAAATTCAGAAAGACTTCCTTGTTCAACAACCTTCTGGAAAATTTCACCACCACTGCACAATTCTAAAATAATATGAACATATAACCGAGATTGGTAGTGATCTATAAGGGAGCATATATTTTCATGGTCCAACAATTTCATTATACTGATTTCATGATTGAGACTTGCAAGACTGTTTACCCTTCCTATTGGAAGTTCTTTGCAAGCAAACAGTAATCCATCTTTTTTACGCTTTGCGAGGTACACTGAACCATATGTACCAGAACCCAACTTTTTGTCAAGGTAGTAATCAGCATGCACATTTGGCTTTGCTTTTGATGTGTTAATAGGTTCGGGTCCAAAAGTGAAACTACTTTGGAACATTTTTATTGATAATTTTTTCAAAATCAACTCCTACGTGCTCAAGCTATTTATTCTAACCTTGGAAATTGAATTTTGAAATTTTCAAATTCATCCATCTAAAACCCTAACCCTCATTTATTGGAGCGAATGGTCAAGAAGACTGTCAAGAAGACTGTAGAAGAAGTAGTCAATCAATACGGTCGAGCTTGGCCACTATGATCTAATCTCCCAAGAGACCCTATTTATCATTGAAGTTAAAATAATAGTGTACTAACTGTTGCATACGTTGTAAGTAGTTAGTTACTTGTTTCATAGTTCATTCGCTAGTGTTAATACTAATTCCATGGTCGACGCAGCGAATTCTAGATCATATGATCTTATTCCGGAGCAGGTTCAGCGAATGTTGGGTGATCGTTCTTATGACCGTCGCAAATCTGCGGCTTTAACGGTAGAGACGACAATAAAAAGTCTAACAAATGAATGTAAGACCAAAGAGATTGAAGGTGTAATAAAGCTATTAAGTGATCAATTTACGCGTTCTGCTAGTGCAAATCATCGTAAGGGGGGGCTTATAGGGTTAGCTGCGGTTGCAATTGGTTTAATGAAAGATATATATATGTATTTACCTTTATTACTAAATCCAGTAATTCACTGTTTTCAGGACCCCGAAACACGAGTTCGTTACTACGCATGTGAGGCTTTGTTTAATATCGCCAAAGTCGCTCGCCAACGAATTCTTGGTCATTTCAATGAAATATTTGCTGGTCTTTGTGAGTTATATTCTGATGTTGATGTCGACGTAAAGAATGGCGCACAGTTACTTGATCGTTTCATAAAAGAAATTGTCACAGAATCAGACACATTTGCAGTTGAACATTTTATTCCTCTTTTACAAAGAAAGCTTAAAACTCGTAATCCTTATATCCGGCAACTTTTAGTTGGATGGGTCGTTCTACTGGATTCTGTACCATTTATAAATATGTTGGATTTTTTACCAAATTTCTTGGAAGGATTATTTAATATGCTTAGTGATGATATTCGAGAAATTCGACAACAAGCAGACCAAGCCCTTTGTGAATTTCTTCAAGAAATCAAACAAAGTGATGTATCAACACTTGAGCTTTCACCAATAGTTGAAATACTTGTGGAACAATGTAATTCTAGTCGTGCGAGATTTAACAGATTGTACGTTTTCATTTTAATTTCGAATTTATTTATTTTTTCGTACGAAATTTTGTACTTAATGATTTTTTTTGAAATATTTTTTCACAATACTTGACTGCAATACAATGGATTCGTGATATTATTCACTTGGGTGGTGAAAGACTAAAAAAGTTGTACGCGACATTATTGAACGCAGTTGCTCAACTTCTGGCAGATGAAGAACGTGAAATTCGTGAAAATGCTGAACAAACTAATGAAGATTTGTTACTCTTGGTAAAGGAAAGTGAAACTGTATTAAATTTTAAACCATTATTGCTTCATCTCAAGTCTTTTCTTAGTAGTCCTGTTGAAATGACAAGAATGGCTTCATTAAGTTGTACTTCACATTTGAATTTGATTTTTTTTTATTTGTATATCAAATTGTTTTATATCCAATGAAATGTTTATTAACGTCTTTCAAATTTGATGTATTTTTTCACAATGTTTGGGTGTCTATGTTACTTGAAAAAGACTCAGCTCAAGTTCTTATTATGATTGATGAATTGTTTCCAATATTTACAGATGAAATTTTGATGGATGCTTCAGATGAAGTTGTTTTGTTAGATCTTGAAGTGTACCCTAACCCTCATCATTACTTTCATTTTTTTTTTCTTTTTGGTAAAACATTTTGTACCTAACGAATTGTTTTACAGTAAAAAAAATATATTTTTCACAATGCATGCTTTCTCGTATTGCATCGAGCGATGATCATTTTGAACGTGTTTTAACCGATTTAATTCGTTTATTTCGTACAAATAGAAATTTATTAGAACAGCGTGGATCGCTTATTATAAGAAATTTATGTCTACATCTGAACAGTGAGAAAATATATACAACAATAGCTAAGATTCTTTTACACGAAAATGACCTCCCATTTGCACGAATTATTATTCAAAGTCTTAGTTTAATTCTTCTCACATCAGATGAATTAGTTGAACTTCGTCAACGATTACGCCATAGTTGTGAGAAAGGGGAGAAAGGTGATGGATACCCCATATTTCGTACCTTATATATGTCGTTTTGTCACAATCCTGTTTCTTTATTTAGTTTATGCTTGCTGTCACAAAATTACCATTTAGCCTCTGAGTTAATCAATGAATTTGCTCAAGTGGATGTTACTCTTGGATTTTTAATGCAAATTGACAAATTAGTACAACTTTTAGAGTCGCCTATTTTCTTACAGTTACGTCTACAATTACTCAATGGTAGTGGCATGCAACATGTTTATTTAATGAAATCTATGTACGGCCTTTTAATGATTTTACCTCAAAGTTCTGCATTTGAGACTTTGAGAAATCGGTTGACGTCGGTTTCAACACTTTTTGTTGCTGTACCACAGTGTAAAAATGTATCTTCAAAATTGACACACAGAACATATGTTCCTGAGTTATTGAAATGTTTTTCCTCTATGCAGGTGAAACATGTAACTGGAAAAATGGAAACGTTCAGCTTACGCAGTCATATTAAATCGAATCAATCTGTAAATAGTACAAATTAGATATTCAAAAATAGACGAATTACAAACTAAAATATATGTTATAATATATTTTAGTAATTAATATGTTTTATATTTGGAACATTTTACAATAAAACTCCCATATCATCATTTACTCTTCATCGCTATCACTTTGGTCACCTAGAATTTCTCTTTCTTCCTCTTCAAAAATTCCAAATTTATCAGAAGACGAAGATCTATCAATACCAGCAGTACCGACATCTCTACCATATATAGCATTTGCTGCTGACGATAATGCTCCCATCCGAGCCTTTTGCTTTTGTGCAGAAATCATTTCCCGCTCGAATAGTAATGGTCTCTGGGCAATCTTCTCTTCCAAGCGCTTTTTCAAATCTTCCATTTGTTTCTTTGCTGTTGCTTTAAAGTTTAAAGCTTTTGCTCTTGCTTTTTTTTCTGCAATTTCAAGAGTAACGTGACCTCTTCGATGAGTTCTTCTATACTCCATCGCATTAATGATAGGTGTAATACGTTTCCTCGCCTCTTCTTCGCGTTTCTTCCTTACTTGTTGGTCTCTCTTTTCTCTTTCAATATCATTCTGGCGCTTTCGAAGAAGCTCATGTGTTTTGTTCATTCGTAATTCCATTGATCTTGTCATTGAAACATTTGGATGAACATTTTGCACATGAGATGAAAATGGAGACGATATTGAACTCTCTGAATCTACAGAGTTTTGATTTGGTTTTGATGAATCTCTTTTATTTGTATTTGTTGTATTTTCCGCCTGTCTTTTAAGACGCTCATGTCTTCGTGTCTTTCGCTTTTTCTCTTCAATCTTTCGTCGTGATTTTTCATTTTCAAATGAAAAAGGTTTAGGTTTTGTTACTTTGTGATTCTTTCGACGAGATGCCCTCTTTGCATCCCACTGCGAATGAAGTTGACTAAAATTTGGTATATTCCGTGTTTTTGGTATATGTGAGTCTAGTTTAGATTTAATATCTAACTCTTCTTCTTCCATTTTTAATTTCATCTTATCCGCATGTAATTGCATACGCGGTGGAAGTTTAGATGTATGTAACATAATTTGTGCTCTGCGTTCTATTCGAAGTCTTCTGCTTTCTTCTTTCTGCTCTTGTAATTCTTCGAAGGATAGTTCAGGTCGTTGAGGAGCAGGTCTTGCTACTATTTGTTTTGTTTTTGTATTATCTTTACGCTTTTGTTCGTTTCGTTTTTTTTCCCGTTTTGCTTTACGTTGAGCAATGGTCTCATCACGAAGAATCATTCCAGGAAATCCAGAGATTTGATTCTGATGATACTGAATTCTAGCTCGAATATTTTCTTTTCTCANATTATCTTGATCTTCTTTGATTCTCTCATACAACGCATCTGTTGTTGTTCTTGGAATAGACCTTGCGTGAAATACCCCACCATTTGCACTAATTTCGTTATGTAGTTTTTCTTCTCTTTCTTGAAAAATTTCTTCTTTTCGTGCCATCCATCTTTCCTCGGCTTTATCGTCTCGTTGACAAAAACTGAAAGGTTTCGGGATTGTAATTCGATGACTTCTATTTCTTTTCTTCATTTTCCTCTGCTCATCTTTGAACAAATCGCATCTCTTACTTTCATCATCCGTCCAACAGGTACGCATCTTCGAGGCCCAAGTGGAAGACTCTGTGTCGTCTTTAATATCGGCCATATTTTTGTTGATGAGTTGTGTTTTTTTTCGTGCACGTTTCTCCCGGTCAATTCGAATATATTCATCACGCAAACATTTAATAAATGGTTCGTAATGCACATACATTACATCATTTTCAGGTAATATTTCATTTATCTTATTTATCGAAGACTCTTTTACTGATAAAAGTATAGATATATCATTGCACTGTGATTTTTCTAGACCTACACCTACATCAAAAAGTTGCTCTTTGAATATTTCAGCAGGAATATAACCTGATTTTTCTGGATCTAATACAGATAGTGCAGACTCTAAATCATCTATTATCATATCAACGATACGACTGTGACGTTTTAGTGTGGCTTGTAATACTTGAAATACAGCATCTTTTTCTCTATCTCCTATACTCATTTGAGTCAGAGGATTTGTTATCGCTTCAGAGGCGTCAAGGTTAATATCCTCATCAGAGATTTCATTCTTGGATTCTAATAGATCACTATTTCCAAAAGATTCTTTTTCTTCAACGCTAGAGTGAATAAGTGTTTCTCGCTGGCGTCGCTCATTTTCTTCTTGTTCATTTTGAAGAGATTTCAACATATCTTGTAGAGCATTGACTTTTTCTGAAATTGTTTGTTTAGTTGAAAGCTCAAAAGTTTTATTCTCCCACGCGTTGCGTGTGATTGGCTTACGCATTCGTTTTTTATTTTGTTGGTCTGATATATCATTTTCATTTTGAAGTAAGTCGGTGTTTGTATTTTTGTTCTTACGAAATCTCGGACTTTGTTGCGCTGAAACAGAAGGGTGCTTATAATCCAAAGTATCAATAGAATTATCTACTTTTAAAGTCCTTGACCTTGGACTTTGCGGATTATTATGAGGTTTTGGGTTAGACCAAGCACTTCGAACTCTAGCTGCATGCGTTGGTGGTGATACGCCCCAAGCTTTCTTCGAAACAGGACTACCAAGATACTTTCCGCGAACCATATTTTCCATTTGCTGAAATTCGACTGACTCCGCGTTTTTATCAGCTAGTTTGTAGTTATGAATACTAGGCTCAGATAATGTAACCATTGATTGTAGTGGATCACCAATCACACCATCGGTTTTGATTACGGTTATACGAGGCATTTAGTTGAAGTTGTTGCCAACTTTTTCAAAACCGAGAGATTTTTTTGTATTCTTCTTCTTTGTATAAATACTGGTGACAATCTTTTGTATTCTTCTTCTTTGTGTAAGTACTGGCGAAGAGAGAACTTGTTGCTGTTGCTGTATTTATGATACGTTTTCTATAAATTTCCGTTTTTTTTTTCTTTTTTTTCATTAACAGCTTTGTGCCATTTTTGGGAAAAAAAAATAAGAAAGAAAAACAAAAGAAATCGTACAAAATAAACGCAATATTATTATTATTATTACATATAAAATCAAAACTTCACCAAGTGAATAAAAATTATTAACAACAACCTCCTTTATCACCAGCTGCGTTACCTTGAGGGTATGACAAATTCCCAGAACCTCCAACACCGACTTTAATTCCACTTGCTTCATTAGTAACGTCATATATTATGAAAAAATATTTCAATTTTTTTTAAAAATTTGTTAGGTACAAAATTTCGTACGAAAAAAAAACGAATTTGAAAAAAAAAATAAAACATACATACACACCTTCTTGAATATTGTGGTATATGCTATCAGCAGTTCTTACAAATGCTTCTTCGACATTAGCAGCTGTTTTTGCAGATGTTTCAAGGAAAACAAGTCCATTTTTTTTAGCAAATGCCGCACCTTCTTCAGTTGATACAACCCTTTTATGTTCCAAGTCCAATTTATTACCAATCAACATAATAACCATATTAGCACTGGCATTTTCACGAGCTTCGTTGAGCCATTTTTCAAGTTGAACAAATGTTTCCCTCCGTGTAATATCGTAAACCAAAAGAGCTCCTGCAGCACCACGATAATAAGAACGTGTTATAGATCGAAAACTTTCTTGACCGGCTGTGTCCCAAATCTACAAAATGCATATATTACATTCTATTTTTGTATGAGTATATTGAAATTTCAATACGCACGGCGGGAAAAAAAGTCTAAAAGGAGTAAATCGTAAAATAAATAATGACTACAACGTACCTGAAGTTTGATCTGTTTTCCATCAATCGATATCATTCTTGCCCCAAACTCGACACCAATTGTCAAATCGTGAACTGGCTGGAACCGTTTGTCAGTAAACTGCAGAAGTAGACAAGATTTACCAACACCTGTATCACCAATAATAATGTACTTGAATAGATAGGCATAACTATTTTAAGAGGAATATTGTCAAGTTTGTCAGAGAATAAGAATCCATCAGTATATTACGTCAAAAACAATTTTGGTGAGAATAAATACAAAATAGACACTATAAAATAAAATATGTTACATACCTCATTGTGTATGGCCAAACTATTAGTCGATAATATGCCGCTTTTACTAATTTGCGAAACAACTATAAACTCTTGTTTGTTATGCAGTCTCTCTTCGACTTTGATAATTTTTTTTTGCGACGACGACGACGATTGAAGGTCTCTCGCTCGCGCTCGAGTCGCGCGATTTCCAGTTGAATTTCAAATTTATTTAGCCAGTCAAGGGCAGTCACGGTTACAAAATTTAATACTTAGTAGTCCTTCAATATTATATCTACTTTCCCGCTATTTTTCCTTTTATACAATATTAAGATACGCTTCTAGTATTTTTTGAATAAGAATCAATTACTAGTATTAATAATAATGTCTCGTCGGAGTATTGAAAGTCTGAGCGGAGGAACTCCTATTAAAAAGAAAGTTTCTACTTCAAGCACTCACGATTTTACCCGGGCCAAGTTTCAGATTGGAAGTTGTCGTGGAGATAGAATCCACTACCCTAAGAATGAAAGTGTTTTTCATATCTCTGATATTCCTGAGAAAGCACGATTAGCAAAAGAGTATGTCCTTCAATCAAAACGAAAAGATATTTTGCAAGTTCGACGGAAACTTTGGAATTCAACAACAACACGAAATCAAAATGAGAGATGTTTTAATAGTTCTAATCAACAAAAGGCAAACGACCCTCCCTTGCAAGGTATGAAATATAATTTCAGAGCTGAAGTTTTACCTCGCAAAAATCTGAAATTTAGGCCAAAAGCATCAAAATTTGAGTTGGATCAAAGTCTATTTGATTCAGTAGCGAAGCAACCTCAGAGACAGCACTGGGGTGGTGAAATGCCAAATCACCCTAAACTTTTAAAAAAGACAATATGGAATAATTGTGTATCCTTTACAGAAACTGAGAAAAGAAAACAAATGGAATTATTTGAAAAACATCGAAAGAGAAGAACAATTAAAAACAACAAACAAATGTCAAGACAGAAACAATATTTGAGTCCTCAGCAGCAATTTAGAAAGTTGCAAAAAGTTCGTCGTGAAAATTTAGTTGCTAATTCATTAAAACAACAAACTATTGTAAGAGATAAATGGGGTGCTCCTATTACTCAAAGAGTTTCAACACCGAATAGCCAAGAAGATGATTTTTCATACAAACCAAGAAAATTTACCCCTTCTATATCTCGAAAATTTAAAAATTATTCACATTCTGGAGTGTGGGAATATAATGAAGTTTGTCAAAAATGGATGTACGTTTCGAAATTTTAAATTAAAATTTTTTTTTGTATGAAAATTTTGTACCTAACAAAAATTTAAATTCCAAATATTTTTTACTATACATGTGGAGCGACACAGGATCTGAAATTAAACAATCGAAAGGTGATATAGTCACTATTGTTGACCCGGATGCCTATAACTTTTCTAGTCCATTTAGCTAAAGTAAGAAAAAAAAAATCGAAATTTTGGTAAAAGTCTCCAAAAAAATCGAAATTTTGGTAAAAGTCTCCGATTATTTTGAATGGTATTAGCTATGGAATTTGTATGAGTGAAACAAATTTTTAGCAAGCCAATTTTTATTTATAAGTAATAAACATGCATAATACAACAAAGTAAATACATCAAAACCGATAAAAACAAAACATAGGTAAACAGAATTAACACAATAGATTACACGTGAGAATTGTTTGCGAAATTACACGAAACCGTGGAAATCACGAAATCTCAATCTCAAATCGAATAGTGTTTTTATGTTGACATCATTTATGTGTTCCTACTAAAAAAAACAATCTCAATCTAATCTGTTGAGATTCTAAAAATTGGTCTTTTGGTTGATTACTATTCTACCATCTTGATATTGAATAGAAACCATATTTAATATTAGTTAAAGATGAGTTGCGTTGCTTCTGTTCTTAAAAAACTTCTACCTGCAGGTATTCCATTATCGCCTCTTCCACCACCTGTGTCACGAGATTCATCAGTGCCTCACGCTCCCAAACGTCGGCCTAACTTATCGAAATCAGAGACATCGCAGGCTATTGCGAACGCGCTCCGTTATTTCCCGTCTCAATTCCATGCTGAGCTTGCTCCAGAGTTTGCGGAGGAACTTCGAAATTATGGTCATATATACATGTATCGCTTCCGACCAACAGAATATGAAATGAAAGCTTATCCACTTGATACATATCCATGTGAGAGTAACCAAGCAGCTTCTATAATATTAATGGTTATGAACAATCTTGACTATCGTGTTGCACAATATCCGCATGAACTTGTTACGTATGGTGGTAATGGTCAAGTCCTTAGCAACTGGGCACAGTATCACTTACTCATGTACTATTTATGCCAAATGGATAATAAGCAAACTCTTGTTATGGCTTCTGGGCACCCACAAGGGATATATCCATCTCATTCTGGTGCCCCTCGATGTGTCTTAACGAATGGTATGGTTATTCCAAATCATAGTTCAAAACAAGATTATGAGAAAATGTTTGCTCTATACGTTATCTTCATGACTTTTGTGTTTATTTTTTTGTACAAAAAAAATATTGTTCCTAACGAATTTCAAGTTTTTGAAATATTTTTCACAATGTATGGGTGTCTCCATGTATGGTCAAATGACAGCAGGTTCTTATTGCTATATTGGTCCTCAAGGTATAGTTCATGTATGTTTTATTTTTTTTCAATTTCGATTGTTTTTTCGTACGAAATTTTGTACCTAACGATTTTTTTGTGAAATATTTTTCCAAAATACATGGTACCACCATTACCATTTTGAATGCTGGTCGTAAATATCTTGGGTCATCCAACTTATCAGGGAAAGTTTATTTATCCTCTGGCCTTGGTGGAATGAGTGGTGCACAAGCCAAAGCTGCTGTTGTGTGTGGTGCTGTAGGTATATTATGTGAGGTTAATGAAGATGCTTTAAATAAAAGACACGAGCAAGGATGGGTCTTGGAAAAAATTACTGATATTGATGAATTAATTCATCGTACGAGAGAAGCAAAAGCAAAAAAGGAATCTATTTCAATTGGTTTCCATGGAAATATTGTTGATGTCTGGGAAAAATTTTCTTCTATTGCTGATAAAACTGGAGAAGTCCTGATTGATTTAGGTTCAGACCAAACGTCTCTCCACAACCCTTGGGCCGGTGGTTATTACCCCGTAGATTTATCTGTAGAAGAATCGAACGAACTCATGGTGAAAAATCCAAAATTGTTTAAAGAGTGCGTCCAAAAATCTCTTCGTCGTCAGGTGAATGCAATAAATAATTTAGCTTCAAAAGGAGTTTTTTTTTGGGATTATGGAAATGCATTTTTAAAGGAAGCTGCTGCTGCTGGTGCTGATGTATCTATTGTTTCCTCTGAAGAAGTTAATACAAACACGAAATGTAATGCTGCTGAAGAAAATAATTCAAATATTAATTTTCGTTATCCCTCTTATGTTCAAGATATAATGGGTGATATATTTTCTTTGGGTTTTGGACCTTTTCGATGGGTTTGTACGTTTTCATCATCTATTTCAATTTTATTTTTTTTTTGATACGAAATTTCGTACCTAACAAATTTTACAAAAAAAATATTTCTTTACAATATATGTACAAGTCTAAATCATGATGATTTGAAAATGACTGATACAATTGCTGCTCAAGTAATGACAGAGCAAAAGGAACTTGCACCTGCGAAAGTAATTGCACAGCTCAATGATAATATTATGTGGATTGAAAATGCTGAAAGTAACAACCTTGTCGTTGGCTCTGAAGCTCGAATACTTTATGCGGACTGTGAGGGTAGAACAAAAATTGCATTGGCATTTAATGAAGCGATAGCATCGGGAAAGTTGAAAGGTCCTGTAATTTTATCACGTGATCATCATGATGTAAGTGGTACAGATTCTCCATATAGAGAAACAAGTAATATTGAAGATGGTTCTCATTTTTGTGCTGATATGGCCGTTCAAAACTTTGTCGGAGATGCTATTAGAGGATGTACTTGGGTAGCTTTGCATAATGGTGGTGGTTGCGGATGGGGTGAGGTTATTAACGGTGGATTTGGACTTGTATTGGATGGAACGTTAGAGGCTGCCGAACGTGCAAAGAGTGTCTTACTCTGGGATGTAAACAATGGAATTTCTCGTAGATCATGGGCTAAAAATAATAATGCTGAAGATGCGATAAAACGTGAAATGAAACGAACGCCAAGATTAAAAGTAACACTGCCTAATCATGTAGATTGCACTCTACTGGATCATGCTGTTTCTGTTGCTAGAATGAAGATACCTTTGTAGTTTGTCTAAGATGTATGGAGTAGTATGTAGTAGGTATCACGTAAGATATATTTTTTATTATAAAAAAAGTATGTACCATATATTTTCAACAAGACCATAGTTCAGATAAATGTTTTAATCTACATCTTATGTCTTTCATAACATACAAAAAATAGAGTAGATAAAATGAAGCTATCGTATGAAACTATCGTAAAAACTTTCAAATTCCCAGCCTAAAAGAAACGATGCTTTACCCTATTACTTCGATATTCATTGGGGTATTTAACCCTTTAACTGGTATTACTTGGACATTATTCATTGGGGTATTTGACCTTTGAACTGGTCCTTTGCTTAGTTGAGTTGGTGCTGCTGAACTGTCAGCTGTTGTAGATTTTTCATTTTTTCTTCTTCTTATAATATAAATAATTATAATAGCTGCCAAAATTAATACACATGTTACAACAACTATATATATTATAATTGGTGTCCACCATGATTTTTTTTTCGAGTATGGATTTTTTCCCTGTCTTTGAATAAATGGCAAGTCGTCGTTGCAAGTACCCGCCACATGATCTTTCTCATCTGGATCATTAGGATCCGGATATGGTCGCGGTGCTTCCTCCACTAACACCCAAAAACGGTTTTCACTTGATATACGACAATTTGTTTTTGCAGAGATATCTTCATCCATAATCCCCATAGAATTCGTTGACGTATGTTGCACTTTATTCGTTTTGAAAACGAGACCTTGGCCAATATTTAAGTCTTCGGTAAACCAAAATTTTTTATCTTTTACAGTGTCGCATGTTTGTCGTCCTTCTTTGAGTTCAATCGCAGGTTTGTTAATACTATCTTCAACACGGAAAGCAAGAGGATCAGTCTTAAGCGAAAGTAAAGGTGACCATATGTTGTACATTTCCGTGAAATATAGGTTCGGAGTTCGAAGATTATTATTCTCATCAATAGACGCAAGTCTGTCTTCAGGTTTTGAACTTCCTCCAATTGCAGATTCATACATATAGGCCAAAAATACATCAACGTAATCAACGTGAACTTTAGGTAACGCTGATATTCCTCCTATAATATTGATATCAGGACATGTGTCTTGAATCGAAACGTTTTCATTAAGCTTTTCAAAAACTTGGTACTTTGATGTTTTTGAAAATACAGTAGGCAAATTATATTTACTCACTCGATGTAACGAGGCAAGTGTTTCCGCATATTTTTTCCAGGTTATCCCATTAGAATATTGTATTTTTTCTTCATTCTTTATTTTATTCCAGAATGTTTCTTCTGCAGAGGATGTATTCTAAAAAAATATATCAAATTTGAAATTTGTTAGGAAGGAAATTTGGTACAAAGCAAATTAATCTTACATTAATGATGAAAACGTACATAAATGTTCACGAGCAGGATATACTTCGCTGATCTTGTGGATGTGCAAATTCTCATGCCAAGAACAACCTTGTTTTTCATTAGTAGTAGAGTCTACCTTGGCCTCACATTCGTTCTTTGTTTGATGATCTTCACACTTGCCACAATATCCAGGTCGAGGTAAACATTTTGGCATTTTCTTCTCCAATGAAGTTTTGATTTGTTTCCATAATTTCTCTTGGGTCTGAGGAAGAGTTCCATTTTTTTTCAATTGCTTTGCATTCCCGTTAAACGTAAATACCTCATCAAACGCACGCAAACCGTCGTGATGAAAGGATAACTTTTGAAAATCTTTTACTTTCTTAGGAACAAATTTGATTTGTTTCTTTGTGTTACACCCACCATAAACTTTTGACGCAAAATTATTATGTTCGTACTCAAGTCTTCCAAATCCACTCATGATAGTCGCTTCTCTCGTCCATCTTTCTTTCACATCCTCGTGCTCAAGTATTCTGTTTGACCAGTCGATCTCTTTGTAAAAAGTAGGGTCTTGCTTCGACAGCTCATACTCAAAATCGATGAATTTTGCATTCGTTGTGACAAACCCGAGCAAAAGGATGATGACACAAAGACTTTTCATTGTTTCCATTATAAGATGCAGTAAAACAATAAATGATCACTAAATTCGTCACTTGAGTTCGCTTGAGTTTTTCGCGTTCCTCGAAGTTCCTACTGACTTCTTTTGGAGTTCTTCTCATCAGATAATTCACACGAAATAAAGATGTTTTTTAGTAGAAAATTTCGTATGTAATACAAAAATGACACGAAATACAAAATTTTTACTTCTAAAAGGTTGAATCAGTACATCGTATTGTATTATATCCTTATCCAACAAGACATGTTCATTATATTGTCTCCAATGGAGTGGTCTGAACAAGCAACACGTTTTGGTACAAACTTGCAACTGCTGATTACTGGGAGTAGACGACTCAGATCCTCTCTTTTTTCCCTCTTTTTTCAAAATTTCAAATTTCAAATTCAAAATTATTATTTCGAAATTTTCGAATTTCGATGATGTCGATGTGACAGGTTTGCGCAAAAATTTAATGAAGGACTTTTTTTTTGCCTTTTTCTCGTTTGAGACTGATCTAGATCGGATCCATCCAAGATACGTTCTGAATTCGCAATTAGTGAAACTACCCATACCTACTTTCATAAAAGAGATCAAACTCTTACATTTTACAAAATGAAAAGCTTATTCATTGTTCCAGTTATTTTTGCTTTTCTTGTGTCAAGCTCTTTATCAATGGAAAATGCAAAGGAAACCCAGGTTGAACAAACCCAACAAGCGAAACCCCAGTCGAAAGGGCCGAAAGAACAACAAGCGGCAACCACAACGGAAGGGTCGAATACCGCGCCGTCATCGACAGCTTTGAGTAAAGAAAACGCAGTTAAAAGTGTCAAAGATGAGCTTAAGACAAAAGAAAACGAAAATGAGGTACAAGGAGCAATTGAAAAAGCGAAAAAAAAAAAAGAGGCGAGCCAGAAGATTGAAAATGACAAGGAACAAGAAGAAAAAAAATCCACTCAAAAGCTCAATGCTGAAAAAGATAAAACTGAAAAGCAAAGAAAAAAATCTGAAAACACTGCTAATGCTCAAAGACAAAAGGTACTAACTATGGCCGCTGGTAACGTATTGCAAAAAAATCAGGAGAGGAACGCAGCTGCCGAGAACTTACACTCGGCTTCTACAACGACGGATGGAGCTTTGGCGAGTGCTACCCAAACTGACAAACGTCTAAACGACGTTTCAGTAAAAAACAATGCCGAGATTGAAGAAAGCCACAAGGTACAGGCAAGTGATGAGGTTGCTGTACAAAAGGAAGTAGTCAATGTCGCCAAACAGGAAGAAGAAAAAGAAAAAGAAAACGAAAAGAATCAACCTGTCGCCAAAAAAGAAAAAGAAAACGAAAATACACAACCGACTGTACAAAAGGAAGTCGCCAAAAAAGAAAAGGAAAACGAAAAGAATCAACCGACAAAGAATGCGAGTCAAACAAGTCCATCGAGCAAAAACGAGTCTTTCCGATTTAGGAGATAGACGTGATGAGCTGGTATATTAGCTAATATGCTTCATATGAAAAATAATACTTTCTTAAAAAAAGTTTTTGCGATTTCTTTCATTTTCTTTCTATTATAAAAATACGGTAAGAGATGTATGATTTTCTGTTGGTTATCTTTGCTCAGCAATTAAATTATTCATCAAGAGATAAATCTCCACATCTCATCGTACGCACAGTACCGCGCCTTTGACTTTACCCACCATTGTTACAATGATTGAATACATCGCCAAACACTTCTAGTATAATCACCTTGATCTATCAAATAGGATTCATCCATTGTTACTTGAAACCAGGTTTGTGCATTTGTAATAGTTAAAGAAACAATAAAAAACAAATGTGGGGTTCAACGTATCTTTCATAAAAAAATTAAAAATAGTATTAGTAAGACTAGGTATACTAAGACTAACTAAGTATACAGTATACTGTATACTATAGTCAACTCTAGCAGGTTTGCGTTTTTGCGCGGTCAATATTGAAAAACTGGTCAAAAGGTCTTCCCGATTATTGGATGGGCACCAACCCTTAGAAACTGGATGGGCACCAAACCCTTAGAAACTGGACAGGGGACACCGACCCCTGAATAGGCACCGATCCTTAGAACCGGATTCTCTTATTTTTCTTTTTTTTCTTTTCATTATTGTGGGCACCAACCTTCACAACTGGATAGTAATTTGACAATTCTTTTTTTTCTGACGCTATTACATATTACATTGTAGTCACTGAAGTAGGATCTTCTAATAACAGAAGTTATTATATATTACATATCTCTAACTTTCAATATTTATATTGAATTTTAGAACTCATATGTAGTCACTGTAATAATCTCGTGTTTTTTTTTTATTTTGGATTTTTTTTTCTGACTGGGTCTGCATTATTTTATATATTCAATCTCTGATTGATATATTTAATTTTGTCCAGTCTGTTTTTCATTGAAGAGAGGGAGTAACGAGATATTTTTTTGTAGTACGTATTTCGTGTTTCGCAATGGTCAAGAACCTCGCGCGGATTCACTCTTATTGGTTTCTTATTCAATAAATTTATTTTTCTATTACCTACCTTTTGGAAAATTAGCTTTATTTATAATGACTGAAGCTATTACTTTTCGGATTTTTCTGGCATTAATTATTTCTGTGGTGCTTAGTTTACATGGTTTACGTAGAAAGAGTCTCAACGTTCATGGAGCTCAGGCCGCATTTTTTGTTGGACTCTCTTCTTTTGTTGCATCTTATCGATTTGGGATAACTCTTATCTTATTTTACATATCTGGTTCTTGTTTGACGAAATTTGGTAGTAAGGAAAAACGCGCTTGCGATATTAACTTTGAAAAGGAGTCTGCTAGAGGTCCAATGCAAGTGTTGTGCTGTAGTATTATTGGTTGTATCATAGGTTTGGCATATTCCATTATCTTTGGAAATGACATTGCTCTTAATTTTTCAGATTCTCCTAATGCTAGTTGGTTTCTCGCAGCCTATCTAGGCCATTATGCTTGCTGTTGTGGTGATACTTTTGCATCTGAAGTTGGTGTTTTGACATCATATTGGGGTGAAACTATGACTAAACCCCGCTTAATTTTAGGGTGTAGAGTTGTTCCTCGTGGAACTAATGGAGCTGTTTCTTTAGTGGGGACTATAGCAAGTATAATCGGGGGTGCGTTTATTGGTATTGTTTACGCATTTTGTGGACATTGCTTTGTAGGTGGTGATGCCATGCAGCTGTGTAGTCTCACAGTAATTGGGGCAATATGTGGTCTTTTCGGGTCAGCTGTCGATTCCATCCTGGGGCAGTTATTTCAAGTATCTTACTTTTCAAAAGAAAAAAAATGTGTTTTTTCTTCTCCAGGTCCGAATTGTGACTTAATATGTGGCACAGACTTTCTTAGTAATACTCAGGTAAATTTGATCTCTGCGGGTATGACTAGTATATTTGGTGGTTATTTTGCACAATGGGTTAATCCTTGAAGGAGGATAAATGTAAGCCTAATTTTTATTATTAAAATATTTTATTGAAACATTCACTGAAAAAATATAATTTTTTAACAAATGTGTCACCGAAATTCGCGCTGAGTTTTTTCACTAAGAAATAATACACTGACAAGCATCATTGTTTTCAGCATTTCTAGCTCCTATGTATTTTGGAAAAATATTTCAAAAAAAAACTCGTTAGGTACAACATTTCGTACGAAAAAAAATTCATATTTGAAAAAATAAAACACACATTCTATTGCGTCCCAAGTCTCGTTGGGAATTCACAATTTCATCATCTGGAAACAAATCATTTATTTTATCATTTGATGAATTCACAAATACATTTGTATCTTTTGTCTCAATTATATCAACACGTATTGTGAAAAAATATTTCAAAATTGTTTTTTGTTAGGTACAAAATTTCGTATAAAAACAATAAATTCGAAATTGAAATGAAAACGTACACTATCTGCAAAAGAAACATTTCTACTACGTTCTATTTCTTTTTGTGTTTGTTTTTCTTCTTTTTTTATTTTATGTTTTGATGTCAAAGTTTTCAATAATGATTCTTGGTTCTTTTTACACAATTTGTTAATTTCTTCATTTTTATGAGTGATTATTTTTCGCATATTTGATGAATCAACTTCGTACTGTCGAATAGCACGTTTGCATCTTAATAATTCATCATGTTCTAATGAGAGTTTTCCCTCCAGATCAGCAATTTGAATGTCTAATTGTTTTTTTTCATCAGTGTGAATTTTACTTTGCTTTGTATTTTTTGACTGTAATGTTTCGATTTTCTGCTTTTGTTCCATAATTTGCGTTTGTTGATTTACTAAAGCGTAGACACAATGATCACACGCACGTAATAATTCTTTCTCGTCATTTATATCACCAATATTTCGACTTACTTCATTTGTGTTTTTCGTGTTTTTCATAACTTTACTTGAGGACAATGTCAATCTACTATTACTACATTTATCACACAAACTATTATAACACAAACGACAATGGTGTCTTCTATTAAATATATTAAAACTCGTGTTACAAATTGAACAAATTGAAGCTTCTTTAAAATTAATTGATGTATTGGTCAATTTTACCAAACTCGGTAACTTTGATAATAAACTTTTTCTCGATTTTGAATTTTTGTTGTTAGGATAGGATGTAAGATTTGTTGGAGACTGATTTCCTTTGATTTCACCAGACGACGTAAATTTTTGTACATTGTCAAAATGTTCTACGCTATTTGCAAAAGTAATTGCATATAAAGGTGGATTTACATATATTGTAAAAAAAATTAAATTCGAAATTTGTTAGGTACAAAATTTCGTA
>LT636049.1:0-19583 GCA_900128565.1 Stramenopiles sp. TOSAG23-6 | reverse complement strand
GGTACAAAATTTCGTACGAAAAAAAATTCGAATTTGAAAAAAAAATAAAACATACATGCCGTATCAGGATGTGTAAGCCCTAGATTTTGTTCCGTGATTTTTAAAGCTTTAGTTAGAACAGGGACAGCTTTTTCATATTGAAGTTCACTTATATAGAGATTTCCTAATTTACGTAGAGTCAAAGAAATTCCATTGTGCTGCTTTCCTAGTATTTCTTCTTTCATATGCAAAGTTTTTTTTAAATTTAAAATACTGATTTCGCTCTCATTTTTTGGTATCTCTGATGTCTCAATTTCTGTGACCAATGGAACTAAATCGACCGGATATCCATGACGCATCGATGGTTTACTCGAGTCATCTTCCCTTTCATCATCACTTAATAAGATCATGTCCGCTTTAGTTTCTTTGAGTACCATATTTTTTAAAGCATCTGGATGTAGCGTACTATTTACAAACTTTTCTCTATTGAGTACAGCCTCAACGGCAGTTTCCGACATCATTGTATCTATTGATTTTTCCCATCGATTTAATACTCCAATGATATCACTTTGATTCATTTGTTTTGCGACTTCTATTGGTTTTTGTCCTTTGGAATTAGTTAAAGTTGGGTCGGCCGAATGGCTCAATAATAACCCCACCAGTACTTTTGTGCCCCAGCCTGCGGCAAAATGCAATGCTGAATTTCCACCCCAATCTACCCTATTTATCATATTGTCAGTAGTTGCTAAAGAAATTAATAAGTTTGACATTTCAGTGTGACCATATTTACATGCCCAATGAAGACTCGTTCGTCCGTACTCATCGTCACAAAGACAATCGTCATATCCAGGACGCCGAAGAAGGACTTTCATTCTGTCTAGTTTTCCATGCCGTGCAGCATACCACTGCTTCCAAATGTTTGCGACTGTATCTGGCCCACCCTCGAGTTTATGAGGGCCAACATGGGTCGTCATCTTCCAGCTTATTTTTCACAAATTTGTGCTGAAATTCATAAGACTGCTATACTAACTTGTTTTCTTTTGAAACTGTAAAAACTGTCATATCGGATATATTTGGACGCATATAGGGTTAGGGTTAGTCGTGTTTGATATGCTCTTCCCACAACTATACTTTTATTATTATCAGACTAATCTTGAGATCATCAATCTCTATTGTTCACTGTAGTAACACAATTTATCACCAAAGTTGCACTTTGTTTACAAAGCAGTAGAAGTGCAAAATATGTTTTGTAGATATTTTCATAGTATTGTACAAACTCGTCAGTTGCATCATGTTTTGCAAAGATGCGTCTTGAGACCAAAGGCAAGGACACAAATGTCAACTAGTGTAGAAAAGTCTATCCAGAACAACCCATCTCTACCTAGACTTCCACTACCAAACCTGGAAGACACCATGCATCGTTATTTAGAGAGCGTTTATCCTTATTGTATCAGTGATGGTGAATTTGAGGCACATCAGAGAGATGTTGAAAGTTTCATTAATGGTATTGGATCAAAGTTGCAAGAAGAACTTGAACGGTGTGAAAAAAACTCTCAATGCTCTGGTAAATATCCTTATTCGTTTATTGAAAGACAATGGGATGATATGTACTTATCTGGGCGTAATCCATTACTCATTAATGTGAATCCTGCTTTTATACTTCATCCTAATCCACAAAAAAATATCTCTACGTTGAAGAACCCTAACCCTAATGAAAACACGACACAAGTGAGCCAGGCGGCGAAGTTTATAAATTCATCACTTAAATGGCTTTTGAAAGTTCGCCTTGGACATTTACCAGCTGATGGTCCATTGCCTGGTCAGTGCATGTCACAGTTTGAGACATTTCATGTACGTTTTCATCGTGAATTTAAATTATATTTTTTAGTACGAAAGTTTGTACCTAACGATTTTTTTACGAAAAAAAAAAAATATTTTTTCACAATATGTGGATCATCAAGAATTCCTGGTGCTACAAGAGACAAACAATTATTCAATAAAAACGCAAAGCATATTGTAATCTTGCATCGTGGTCATATTTTTAAGTTAAATGTTTTTATTGAAAGTTGTGAAAAAATGAAAAAAAATGAAATTTTATCTGTTGAAACTTTAATTAAAAATTTATCTTGTATAGTTGATTATTGTAACCAAATAAATGATGGTCCAGGAATTGGAATTTTGACTAGTTTAGATAGAGAAACTTGGTACAAAACCAGAAAATCTTTGATTGAATTTGACAATTTGAATGATTCTCATGTCACTGAGATCGATACAGCAATTCTTGTTGTTACATTAGATGTATCAAACTGTATAAATAAAAATAGTTCAAATCATAGTCAAAATGATTTAATACGCGCCACAAGAAATGGTCTTCATGGATTACCAGGTAACTCACTCTCAGATCGATGGTACGACAAACCAACAATTATTATAGACAAAAACTCGCGCATCAGTGTTAATTTCGAGCATTCTTTTTCTGATGGTTCAATGTGGAATCGTTGGTTATTCGATACTCTGCAAGATTTTCCTAACCCAAATGAAGAGAAAACAAAAAATAATGAAACTAATATGAAATTAAATTCCAAATTAGAGCCTCAAACTCAAGAACTCAATTTTAATATCCCAGATTTTATTCAAACTACTATCAATGAATCAGTAAAAAAGGTCACTGATACTACGAATAATGTATGTTTTATTTTTTTATTTTTTTTTTTTCTATGATTTTTTTTTCGTACGAAATTTTGTACCTAACAAATTTAAGTTTTTTTTTTTGAAATATTTTTCCAAAATACATCTTGGACTTCACGTGATAGAAGTTAAATCGTTGGGTAAAAATGACTTTAAAAAATTAAATGTTTCTCCTGATGCTGTTCTACAACTTTCTTTTCAACTTGCATATTTTCGCATGCATAAAAAATGTAGTGGTGTGTATGAGGCTATATGTTTTATGTTTTTTCAAACTCGAATTTTTTTTTCGTACGAAATTTTGTACCTAACGATTTTTCTTTCAAATATTTTTCTAAAATACATGATATCAGTATGAATTTACCAGCTGCTCCAACAACAGCTCCAGTTTTGGAGGAAGATGACGAATTGGCAGAATTAGAAGGAATGATGGCAGCATAGTGTGAAGTATTTGATCGTTGTAGTAATTTTTATCCTTCACAATAAATTGAATTTAGAAGAAACATATTGTTTTTTTTCGTGTTTTTGTGTTTTTGTACTACTATGGATTCCTCGTGCTAGGATTTTTTGATTTTACTATCCATAGTCTTACGTGATTGATCATGGGGTGTACCCTTTGTTATAAAATCTTGGATGAAACTGATTTATACTCTATCAATCAATTTCTAATACCTATCCCAGTATACCCTAGTTATACTATGTATAAAAAAAAAAATTCANAGTAGGGTTAGGGTTGTGACGTCACTCAAAAACAACAAACGCCGAGCCAAAGAGAACACGCACTGTGCACGTGTATTAATAACAATTTCTGTCTGTTGATTTTGAAATAATTGTCAGTAAACTTCGCCTACCTTGCATTATTCACTTTACATTTGGGATCGTTTACTAACCTTGATCTTCAATTTATTTGGTTTTGAAAAGATTCTTTATATTCGACGAAAAAATGTCGCGAGCACGTAAGAAGGTTGACTACAAAGTTGATATTTCTAATTCTGATGATGATAGCAACTTCTCGTGTCTCAGTGATAGTACAGAGGATTCAATTAAAATGGGCAAAAAGAATGTGTCTTCCGGGAAAAAGGGTACAAGGAAAAGCGTAGAAGAAAAATATCAACGTTTGGATCAGCATGAGCATATCCTACAACGACCTGATAGTTATGTCGGGAGTACTGAAGAACATACGGCAAAGATGCTCGTCTACGACGATGACTCAAAGACTCTTCGTGAGCGGTCTATTACGTATGTCCCTGCATTGTATAAGATATTTGATGAAGTTCTTGTAAATGCGTCTGATAATAAGCAAAGATGTGGTAAGAAACAAACATACATTAAAGTGTCATTTGATGTCGATAAAGGCGAAATCTCAGTGACTAATGATGGTTCAGGTATCCCTGTGAAGAAGCATAAGAAGTGGAAAACATATGTTGCTGAAGGTATATTTGGTGTCTTATTGACAGGTAGTAATTATGATGACAAGGAGAAGAAAACGACTGGTGGGAGGAATGGTTATGGTGCGAAGTTAGCCAATATTTTTTCTAATCGTTTTGTTATTGAAACGGTTGATGCAAATGCACGATTGAAATATCGTCAAGTTTGGACGAACAATATGTATAAAAAAAATGAACCAAAAATAACGGATGCGAAACCAACAGGTGCAAAGAAGAAAATCTTGGAATACACTAAAGTAATTTTCCGACCTGATTTTTCAAAATTTGGTGGAATGAATGGCCTTGACCGTGACATTGTTTCGTTAATGAAGAGGCGTTGCTATGATGTTGCTGCTTGTTTTCGTGGTACTTTAAAGATGTATATTAATAACAAACGTATTGGTGTGGACAGATTGATTCGATATGTGAAGTTATGTCGAGTTGGCATTCAGTATGATGCGAATAAAATATCTTTGGATGCTTCTACCAATGGTGAAAATATCAAACCGAGTGTATTGAATGGATCAGAAGGAAAAAGTGTATCATCTTCGAATGATGTATTTTCTAAGAGTAAAAATACTGTACTTGACAATTCGATGTCATCACCAATACGCAATGCATTACCTTCAAGTCAAAGTTCACCGTGTAGCACAATGACGACTAATTCACCTTCATCTTCTTCGTTACTCACGGAGGATCTTGATTTGACAAAGGTATGTTATATAAGTGTAAATAATAGATGGGAGGTTGCAGTATGTCTTTCTTCTGAAGGTCATTTTAGACACCATAGTTTTGTGAATGCAATTTCTACGACTGATGGAGGAAGTCATGTTGATGTGATTACGCAATCTGTTGTCGATGCAATTATTTCTGCTGTATCTAAAAAAGACAAGAAAATGGCTAAACCACGACCTTCAGTTGTGAAAAATCATTTAATGATTTTTGTTAATGCTCTCATTGATAACCCGAGTTTTAGTTCACAAACGAAAGAAAAACTAACAACGAAAAAATCGCAATTCACATCTAAAATTCAATTGCCTGAAAAATTTCTGCGTAAGGTGGTTTCCCCAGCTACAGGAATTGTTGCTGCAGTTGCTGCATATGTACGTTTTCATCATACACTAATTTTATTTCTTACCTAATCCAAAAGATTTTGTATCTAACGTTTTTTTTTTTTTTTTAATAATCATATTTTTTCACAATACTTGCGAGCTTTGATGATAATCACCGCCGACAAATTATAAATTCAAGAACAACAAAAAATGCATCTATGCGTGGTGTTAAAAAGTTGGATGATGCGAATAATGTATGTTTTCATGATCAATTTTAAATTCATTTATTTTTTTATAGTAAATGTTGTACCTAACAAAAAACAATTGAAAATATTTTCCCAAAATACATGCAGGTGGCCGTAAAAGTTCTGATTGTACTTTAATTTTAACTGAGGGAGATTCTGCTAAAGCATTAGCGATTGCTGGATTATCAGTCATTGGTAGAGATAATTTTGGTGTATTTCCATTGAAAGGAAAACCTTTAAATGTACGTGATGCTACGTACGCAAATATTAAAAAGAACGAAGAAATCCAAACAATTATTAAAGTGATTGGGTTAGATCGAAATAAAGATTACGAACAAGTTGGATTGAAATCTCTTCGGTATGGTTCTGTTATGATTATGGCTGATCAAGACGATGATGGTTCTCACATCAAAGGTCTTTTAATTAATTTTTTTGATTGGTACAACCCAACTTTACTAAAGAAAAAAGGATTTTTAAAACAATTTATTACTCCCATCATTAAAGCTACACGAAAAAAAGAAGTATTTACTTTCTATACACTTGGTGATTACAATGATTGGGAAAATGAACGAAATGAACGTGATGGTGGTTTAAGTGCATGTACGTTTCCATCGTGAATTTCAAAATTATTTTTTTTTAATAGTAAATTTTGTACCTAACAAAACAAAAATCGAATTTGACATATTTTCCGAAAATATATCTTCAATGGGTTGGCATATCAAGTATTATAAAGGTTTAGGTACTTCGACATCTAAAGAAGCTAAGGAATACTTTAGTGATATGAAGAAACATTTGAAAACATTTGCGTCATGTTCTGATAGTAGTTCTATGAATACTCCAAGAAATTTAGATGCTAAAGGTTTACCTCAACGTGCTGATAGAGAATGGATCGATTTAGCATTTACAAAGTCAAAAGCAGATGATCGAAAAAAATGGCTTTTAGCTTATGATGCTGAATTGAACGGTGCAATTAATTACAACAAAAAAAGTATAAAATATACCGATTTCATTAATAATGAACTCATCCAATATTCTAGAGCTACTGTTCGTAGAGCTATTCCGTGTATTATTGATGGATTCAAACCTTCTCAAAGAAAAGTTTTGTTTGCATGTTTTAAACGTAAACTGACTAAAGAAATTAAAGTTGCTCAATTAGCTGGTTATGTCTCAGAACATTCTGCTTATCATCATGGTGAAGTTTCCTTACAAGGAACTATTGTGAGTATGGCTCAAAACTTTGTTGGGTCGAATAATATTAATTTATTATACCCAGGTGGTCAATTTGGTACACGTTTGCTTGGTGGAAAAGATCACGCGAGTGCTCGTTATGTACATTTTAATTATTCATTACAATTTCAAATGTATTGTTCTACTATATTATTTTCAGATGAATTTTGTACCTAACAAAAAATTCGAATTTGTCATATTTTTCACTATACCTATCTTTACAAGACTTGAAAAAATTACACGATTAATTTTTCCTGCCACAGATGATGCGATTCTTGAGTATTTAGAAGATGAAGGTCAAATGGTTGAACCAAAAGCATTTATACCTATTATTCCTATGGTACTGATTAATGGTGCAAGTGGCATTGCTACTGGTTGGAGTACTTCTATCCCGAATTTTAGTCCTCGTGAAGTCATTGAAAATGTCAGACGTTTCATCGCAAATAAGAAATTTTTACCAATGGTACCATGGTACCAAGGTTTTCAAGGTGACATTCAGGATGTAAGTGGTGATGGTACTAAATTTAATTTTTGTGGTACTGCAAATTTTGAAGATGACAAAGTCTGTATTACTGAATTACCAGTTGGAGCGTGGACGTCTACATACAAGGAAAAAGTTCTTGGAAATATGTATGATGTTCCTATACCAAAGAGTAAGAAGAAAAAGAAGAAAGGGAGTAACAATGACGATGATGACAGTGTTAGTTCGAAAAAGGGCAAAGTTAAAAAAGTTTCATCTAAAAAGAGTAAAGTAACGATAAAGAAAGTTCGTGAAAATCATACTGAAAATTCAGTATATTTCAACATTGAACTTGATTCAAGTAAAAATCACGACCAAATTTTAAATACGCGTTCTAAACTGGAGACTGAATTTAAACTTACGAATGGTGTGATGCTGACCAATATGCATTTACTTGATTATGAAGGTATGAAAATTGAACGATTCTGTACGTCTTCATCATTCATTTCAAATTAATTTTTTTTTCGTACGAAATTTTGTACCTAAACAAAAAAGATTTTTATTTTTATTTCTTCGAATCCAATTTTTGTAACATTACAAAAAAAACAAAAACTAATAAATTTCAAGTTTGACATATATTCTACTGCATATCTGGAACAGATCGAATCTTACAGAAATTCTGTGAAACAAGACTTCGATTTTATACATTACGCAAAGAACATCAATTGACTTGCTTACGTCATGAGTGGAAGGTATTGAACTCAAGACGAAGATTTGTTGCTGCCGTTTCGTCTCGTGAATTGGAATTACGAAACAGACCGAAATCGGCGATTGTAGTTGATCTTGCAAAAAGAAATCATTATGTACGTTTTCAACCTTCATTTGAATTTCAAATTGTTTTTGTTTTTGTATGAAAATTCCGTACCTGACGGTTTATTATTATATATATATATATATTCATAATACAGGTACCCACTATTAAAACTCTTTTAATCATACGAAAAGGTACGTGGTCAAGCAGCATCATGTATAACATGCTTTGCTACACCAAATGAATGTCCTGAAGAGGCGATAGAACCGCATCTAAATGATTTATTAGGTTCGTTATGTTTATTATTAAGTAATGCTGTTTCATTAGGTAACTCTGCACAAGCTGTTCAAGAAGAAGCATTAAAAGCTGTCGCTTGTGTAGCTACTATTGTAGAAACAGATTTCAATCAATATTATAACTCATTTATTCCTGGATTGAAACAAATTCTTGATCCAAATGGAACATGTACTGGAACAAAACAAGCTTCACTTCGTGCAAGAGCACTGGAATGTCTCGGTTTGATTGTTGCATCTGTTGATGCTGAAATTTTTCAACCAGATGCGAATGCTATAATGAATATGCTTCAACCTTCACTTGCTCGTATGAATAATGGTGAAGTAGGTGCAAGTGATCCACAGATTTTAGCTTTGACAAATTGTTGTGTAAATATTTGTCGTACTATTGGTTCTGCGTTTAAATGTTATCTACCACATGTAATGCCTTCATTATTTCGTGCGGCTGCTGTTGAAGTGTCATACACTGTCACTGACGTCGATGATGATGTGACTCAAGATAATTCGGAAGCTACGAATACAGGATTTTCTCATGCTACATTAAATATACGAGGATTTGGTAATAAAAGAATTAGTTTAAATACGTGCGCAATTGAAGAAAAACATAGTGCAGTGAATTGTATTCGAGAATATGCCGAAATTCTTCGTGAAGATTTTTATCCATTTGTTGAAGACGCATCAAAAATTCTAATGCAATCATGCGTTTCTTTTCAATATTTTGCTGGTGTTCGTTCTGCTGCTGTTTTGGCGTTACCACAGCTTGTGCGATCTGCTATTGCTGGTGCTGTATCTGCTGGGCAGTCTTCGAATATTATACAACCTTTACTTGAAGCATGTATTACTGCATTAGTGAATAGTGTAAAGACTGAAATGGAAAAAGGTGATATTGAAGATATTTCATGTGCTGCTGAAGGACTGAAGACTTTGATGGAAGTTTGTTACCGATCAGGTGCACCGACTGCAAAACAAGAAAACTTCGAGGCTCCATTTCTTGCACCAGCAATTCTTGTACCATCTATTAGAAGATGTCAAGAGATTTCATCAATATTTGTGCAATGTGCAGCTGCGAGTGTGACGCGGCGTATTCAAGTGGAAAATGAAGCTAAAAATGATCCATATTTTGACGAGGAAGCAAAGGATGCTTTAGAAGAAGAGTTAGAGGAGGAAGATGAATTAATGACGGAAATTGTGGATGGAATTGGTTATATGATTAAAATCCATAAAGGTGCATTTTTACCAGTATTTGAGGCAGCACAAGTTCAGTCTATGTTTCAAAAATTGCTTGGAACAGACATGTCTGATAGTTTACGTATCAATGGTATATGTATATTTGATGATATCATTGAACATTGTGGTCCAACTGCTCATGCAACTTTCGCAAATAAATTTATTCCTCTTGTTATTGATGCAATCCAAAGTCAACATCGCGGAATTCAACAATGTTCATTATATGGAATTGGTCAATGTGCAGCAAAAGCTGCACAATATTTTCAACCATATTGTATTCAAGCAATTGAAAGAATCACCAACCTCATTTCAGAAGCTGATAAATTGACGGATATTACATTAAAAGAAGAATCAATTGATGCAGTTGATAATGCGATTGGTGCACTAGGACGAATCTGTTTTTCACATGGCCAAATTTTAGGAGATGTGAAGATATCAAAATTGATGGAATTATGGGTTAATAAAATGCCACTCATGGGTGATGTCATAGAAGCTAGAGTTGTTCATTCTCAACTTGCAGATCTTGTGTCACAAAAGCATAAACTAATTATGTTAGATTCTACAAATTCTTTTGGAATGAGTGAAAATAATTGCCCAAATTCTTTACCTCAAAACTCTCAAATCCATCCCAATATTACAAAAGCTATGGTATTAATTGTTGCTGGTGTTGCCGAGGCAGATGAGAAAGCAAAGCAAAGTCTCGCAGTAGAGTTTTCCCGTTTACCCCAGACGTGTCAAAAATATGCTGTAGATGCATCAAAATTATCGAACTGTAAGCTTCGGGATTTCCAACGCTTCATGGCAAAGAATCAAACATTACATTAATAATGAGGAAAGAGTGACTAATTATCTCATGTGAACACTAAATAATATTGGAATCCCAATTCAAAATATCTTGGTGGGAATATAAAATATTATAACACAAATTTCTTTTTATATGATATTATCTTNGGCGTAGCACAAAATGCACTACAAAAATTATACTATATATACACTTATTATACATTACTCATACCACTTATATATACAACGCATGAGCAATTTAATTTTTCTCATTTTCATTAATCCATAATAAAGAAAACGTTTCATACAAAATCCGAGATGAAACCGTTTTGTTTTTCCATTCATTAATCCACAATAAGGAAAACGTTTCAAACAAAATCAGAGACGAAACCGTTTTGTTTTCTTCTTGTCGCTTGACGTGTTTTTTCTTTTTCGTTTTGCGTTCATTTTTTCTCGATACGCTTTCATATCAGCTTCAATGTCATCAGAATCTGAATCAGACGAAAGAATGACAGCACGTTTCTTTCCAGAAATATTTAATGTTTTTTTTACTTTCACGTTTTCTCGATACGCTTTCATATCAGCTTCAATATCATCAGAATCTGAATCTGAAGAAACAAAAACATTTCGTTTCTTTTTAGTAATATTTACCTTTTTATCAATTACTTTTTTCTTTTTTTTTGACTTGTCCAATACTTTGCGCAAAGGAACATCATCCGAGTCATCATCAGATGATGTTGCTACAATTATCATTTTAGAATCTTTTTCAATTTTCAATTTGTTTGAAGAAATTACAGGTTTTCTGTCCACTGGAAATGTTTTTTTTATAGTCTCTCCAACTGGAACAATTACAGCAGAATGACTTGAATGAATATCAGGAATAACGTTCGTAGCATCTCTGAGAGTTAGAGGTGCAGGATGGACAGGAACTTTCGCTTTTACTTTCATTGGTGAACGAATATTGACCATTCGGCGTTTGAATTTCCGTCCAAGTTTTTTATATTCTTTTGCTTGTTCTTTTTCGCGTATCTTATCAGCTTCATTCAATCCAGCCTCCAACGCGTCGAGATCTTTACTCCATAACTCTCTTTCTGTACAAACATTCAAAGCATCAAGTTCATCTTTCTTCTTTTTTAATTTTTTAGATAAGCTTTTCACTTTTTCTCGTGTTAAACTCCACATAGGCATCGATAATAGATAATCAAAACGACATAAATTTTCATTATTTTCGCCATTATTTTCATCATCAGAAACATCACTGTCATCACTTTCATTCGCACCAACAACTGAATCGTTCATAGTAGCAATTTTACTTTGAGCTTTTGAACCAGACATACCTTTTCGTATGATTAAAAGAGTTTTAATAGTGGGTACCTGTATTATGAATATATATATATATATAATAATAAACCGTCAGGTACGGAATTTTCATACAAAAACAAAAACAATTTGAAATTCAAATGAAGGTTGAAAACGTACATAATGATTTCTTTTTGCAAGATCAACTACAATCGCCGATTTCGGTCTGTTTCGTAATTCCAATTCACGAGACGAAACGGCAGCAACAAATCTTCGTCTTGAGTTCAATACCTTCCACTCATGACGTAAGCAAGTCAATTGATGTTCTTTGCGTAATGTATAAAATCGAAGTCTTGTTTCACAGAATTTCTGTAAGATTCGATCTGTTCCAGATATGCAGTAGAATATATGTCAAACTTGAAATTTATTAGTTTTTGTTTTTTTTGTAATGTTACAAAAATTGGATTCGAAGAAATAAAAATAAAAATCTTTTTTGTTTAGGTACAAAATTTCGTACGAAAAAAAAATTAATTTGAAATGAATGATGAAGACGTACAGAATCGTTCAATTTTCATACCTTCATAATCAAGTAAATGCATATTGGTCAGCATCACACCATTCGTAAGTTTAAATTCAGTCTCCAGTTTAGAACGCGTATTTAAAATTTGGTCGTGATTTTTACTTGAATCAAGTTCAATGTTGAAATATACTGAATTTTCAGTATGATTTTCACGAACTTTCTTTATCGTTACTTTACTCTTTTTAGATGAAACTTTTTTAACTTTGCCCTTTTTCGAACTAACACTGTCATCATCGTCATTGTTACTCCCTTTCTTCTTTTTCTTCTTACTCTTTGGTATAGGAACATCATACATATTTCCAAGAACTTTTTCCTTGTATGTAGACGTCCACGCTCCAACTGGTAATTCAGTAATACAGACTTTGTCATCTTCAAAATTTGCAGTACCACAAAAATTAAATTTAGTACCATCACCACTTACATCCTGAATGTCACCTTGAAAACCTTGGTACCATGGTACCATTGGTAAAAATTTCTTATTTGCGATGAAACGTCTGACATTTTCAATGACTTCACGAGGACTAAAATTCGGGATAGAAGTACTCCAACCAGTAGCAATGCCACTTGCACCATTAATCAGTACCATAGGAATAATAGGTATAAATGCTTTTGGTTCAACCATTTGACCTTCATCTTCTAAATACTCAAGAATCGCATCATCTGTGGCAGGAAAAATTAATCGTGTAATTTTTTCAAGTCTTGTAAAGATAGGTATAGTGAAAAATATGACAAATTCGAATTTTTTGTTAGGTACAAAATTCATCTGAAAATAATATAGTAGAACAATACATTTGAAATTGTAATGAATAATTAAAATGTACATAACGAGCACTCGCGTGATCTTTTCCACCAAGCAAACGTGTACCAAATTGACCACCTGGGTATAATAAATTAATATTATTCGACCCAACAAAGTTTTGAGCCATACTCACAATAGTTCCTTGTAAGGAAACTTCACCATGATGATAAGCAGAATGTTCTGAGACATAACCAGCTAATTGAGCAACTTTAATTTCTTTAGTCAGTTTACGTTTAAAACATGCAAACAAAACTTTTCTTTGAGAAGGTTTGAATCCATCAATAATACACGGAATAGCTCTACGAACAGTAGCTCTAGAATATTGGATGAGTTCATTATTAATGAAATCGGTATATTTTATACTTTTTTTGTTGTAATTAATTGCACCGTTCAATTCAGCATCATAAGCTAAAAGCCATTTTTTTCGATCATCTGCTTTTGACTTTGTAAATGCTAAATCGATCCATTCTCTATCAGCACGTTGAGGTAAACCTTTAGCATCTAAATTTCTTGGAGTATTCATAGAACTACTATCAGAACATGACGCAAATGTTTTCAAATGTTTCTTCATATCACTAAAGTATTCCTTAGCTTCTTTAGATGTCGAAGTACCTAAACCTTTATAATACTTGATATGCCAACCCATTGAAGATATATTTTCGGAAAATATGTCAAATTCGATTTTTGTTTTGTTAGGTACAAAATTTACTATTAAAAAAAAATAATTTTGAAATTCACGATGGAAACGTACATGCACTTAAACCACCATCACGTTCATTTCGTTCATTTTCCCAATCATTGTAATCACCAAGTGTATAGAAAGTAAATACTTCTTTTTTTCGTGTAGCTTTAATGATGGGAGTAATAAATTGTTTTAAAAATCCTTTTTTCTTTAGTAAAGTTGGGTTGTACCAATCAAAAAAATTAATTAAAAGACCTTTGATGTGAGAACCATCATCGTCTTGATCAGCCATAATCATAACAGAACCATACCGAAGAGATTTCAATCCAACTTGTTCGTAATCTTTATTTCGATCTAACCCAATCACTTTAATAATTGTTTGGATTTCTTCGTTCTTTTTAATATTTGCGTACGTAGCATCACGTACATTTAAAGGTTTTCCTTTCAATGGAAATACACCAAAATTATCTCTACCAATGACTGATAATCCAGCAATCGCTAATGCTTTAGCAGAATCTCCCTCAGTTAAAATTAAAGTACAATCAGAACTTTTACGGCCACCTGCATGTATTTTGGGAAAATATTTTCAATTGTTTTTTGTTAGGTACAACATTTACTATAAAAAAATAAATGAATTTAAAATTGATCATGAAAACATACATTATTCGCATCATCCAACTTTTTAACACCACGCATAGATGCATTTTTTGTTGTTCTTGAATTTATAATTTGTCGGCGGTGATTATCATCAAAGCTCGCAAGTATTGTGAAAAAATATGATTATTAAAAAAAAAAAAAAAACGTTAGATACAAAATCTTTTGGATTAGGTAAGAAATAAAATTAGTGTATGATGAAAACGTACATATGCAGCAACTGCAGCAACAATTCCTGTAGCTGGGGAAACCACCTTACGCAGAAATTTTTCAGGCAATTGAATTTTAGATGTGAATTGCGATTTTTTCGTTGTTAGTTTTTCTTTCGTTTGTGAACTAAAACTCGGGTTATCAATGAGAGCATTAACAAAAATCATTAAATGATTTTTCACAACTGAAGGTCGTGGTTTAGCCATTTTCTTGTCTTTTTTAGATACAGCAGAAATAATTGCATCGACAACAGATTGCGTAATCACATCAACATGACTTCCTCCATCAGTCGTAGAAATTGCATTCACAAAACTATGGTGTCTAAAATGACCTTCAGAAGAAAGACATACTGCAACCTCCCATCTATTATTTACACTTATATAACATACCTTTGTCAAATCAAGATCCTCCGTGAGTAACGAAGAAGATGAAGGTGAATTAGTCGTCATTGTGCTACACGGTGAACTTTGACTTGAAGGTAATGCATTGCGTATTGGTGATGACATCGAATTGTCAAGTACAGTATTTTTACTCTTAGAAAATACATCATTCGAAGATGATACACTTTTTCCTTCTGATCCATTCAATACACTCGGTTTGATATTTTCACCATTGGTAGAAGCATCCAAAGATATTTTATTCGCATCATACTGAATGCCAACTCGACATAACTTCACATATCGAATCAATCTGTCCACACCAATACGTTTGTTATTAATATACATCTTTAAAGTACCACGAAAACAAGCAGCAACATCATAGCAACGCCTCTTCATTAACGAAACAATGTCACGGTCAAGGCCATTCATTCCACCAAATTTTGAAAAATCAGGTCGGAAAATTACTTTAGTGTATTCCAAGATTTTCTTCTTTGCACCTGTTGGTTTCGCATCCGTTATTTTTGGTTCATTTTTTTTATACATATTGTTCGTCCAAACTTGACGATATTTCAATCGTGCATTTGCATCAACCGTTTCAATAACAAAACGATTAGAAAAAATATTGGCTAACTTCGCACCATAACCATTCCTCCCACCAGTCGTTTTCTTCTCCTTGTCATCATAATTACTACCTGTCAATAAGACACCAAATATACCTTCAGCAACATATGTTTTCCACTTCTTATGCTTCTTCACAGGGATACCTGAACCATCATTAGTCACTGAGATTTCGCCTTTATCGACATCAAATGACACTTTAATGTATGTTTGTTTCTTACCACATCTTTGCTTATTATCAGACGCATTTACAAGAACTTCATCAAATATCTTATACAATGCAGGGACATACGTAATAGACCGCTCACGAAGAGTCTTTGAGTCATCGTCGTAGACGAGCATCTTTGCCGTATGTTCTTCAGTACTCCCGACATAACTATCAGGTCGTTGTAGGATATGCTCATGCTGATCCAAACGTTGATATTTTTCTTCTACGCTTTTCCTTGTACCCTTTTTCCCGGAAGACACATTCTTTTTGCCCATTTTAATTGAATCCTCTGTACTATCACTGAGACACGAGAAGTTGCTATCATCATCAGAATTAGAAATATCAACTTTGTAGTCAACCTTCTTACGTGCTCGCGACATTTTTTCGTCGAATATAAAGAATCTTTTCAAAACCAAATAAATTGAAGATCAAGGTTAGTAAACGATCCCAAATGTAAAGTGAATAATGCAAGGTAGGCGAAGTTTACTGACAATTATTTCAAAATCAACAGACAGAAATTGTTATTAATACACGTGCACAGTGCGTGTTCTCTTTGGCTCGGCGTTTGTTGTTTTTGAGTGACGTCACAACCCTAACCCTACTNTGAATTTTTTTTTTTATACATAGTATAACTAGGGTATACTGGGATAGGTATTAGAAATTGATTGATAGAGTATAAATCAGTTTCATCCAAGATTTTATAACAAAGGGTACACCCCATGATCAATCACGTAAGACTATGGATAGTAAAATCAAAAAATCCTAGCACGAGGAATCCATAGTAGTACAAAAACACAAAAACACGAAAAAAAACAATATGTTTCTTCTAAATTCAATTTATTGTGAAGGATAAAAATTACTACAACGATCAAATACTTCACACTATGCTGCCATCATTCCTTCTAATTCTGCCAATTCGTCATCTTCCTCCAAAACTGGAGCTGTTGTTGGAGCAGCTGGTAAATTCATACTGATATCATGTATTTTAGAAAAATATTTGAAAGAAAAATCGTTAGGTACAAAATTTCGTACGAAAAAAAAATTCGAGTTTGAAAAAACATAAAACATATAGCCTCATACACACCACTACATTTTTTATGCATGCGAAAATATGCAAGTTGAAAAGAAAGTTGTAGAACAGCATCAGGAGAAACATTTAATTTTTTAAAGTCATTTTTACCCAACGATTTAACTTCTATCACGTGAAGTCCACAAAAAAAAAAACTTAAATTTGTTAGGTACAAAATTTCGTACGAAAAAAAAATCATAGAAAAAAAAAAAATAAAAAAATAAAACATACATTATTCGTAGTATCAGTGACCTTTTTTACTGATTCATTGATAGTAGTTTGAATAAAATCTGGGATATTAAAATTGAGTTCTTGAGTTTGAGGCTCTAATTTGGAATTTAATTTCATATTAGTTTCATTATTTTTTGTTTTCTCTTCATTTGGGTTAGGAAAATCTTGCAGAGTATCGAATAACCAACGATTCCACATTGAACCATCAGAAAAAGAATGCTCGAAATTAACACTGATGCGCGAGTTTTTGTCTATAATAATTGTTGGTTTGTCGTACCATCGATCTGAGAGTGAGTTACCTGGTAATCCATGAAGACCATTTCTTGTGGCGCGTATTAAATCATTTTGACTATGATTTGAACTATTTTTATTTATACAGTTTGATACATCTAATGTAACAACAAGAATTGCTGTATCGATCTCAGTGACATGAGAATCATTCAAATTGTCAAATTCAATCAAAGATTTTCTGGTTTTGTACCAAGTTTCTCTATCTAAACTAGTCAAAATTCCAATTCCTGGACCATCATTTATTTGGTTACAATAATCAACTATACAAGATAAATTTTTAATTAAAGTTTCAACAGATAAAATTTCATTTTTTTTCATTTTTTCACAACTTTCAATAAAAACATTTAACTTAAAAATATGACCACGATGCAAGATTACAATATGCTTTGCGTTTTTATTGAATAATTGTTTGTCTCTTGTAGCACCAGGAATTCTTGATGATCCACATATTGTGAAAAAATATTTTTTTTTTTTCGTAAAAAAATCGTTAGGTACAAACTTTCGTACTAAAAAATATAATTTAAATTCACGATGAAAACGTACATGAAATGTCTCAAACTGTGACATGCACTGACCAGGCAATGGACCATCAGCTGGTAAATGTCCAAGGCGAACTTTCAAAAGCCATTTAAGTGATGAATTTATAAACTTCGCCGCCTGGCTCACTTGTGTCGTGTTTTCATTAGGGTTAGGGTTCTTCAACGTAGAGATATTTTTTTGTGGATTAGGATGAAGTATAAAAGCAGGATTCACATTAATGAGTAATGGATTACGCCCAGATAAGTACATATCATCCCATTGTCTTTCAATAAACGAATAAGGATATTTACCAGAGCATTGAGAGTTTTTTTCACACCGTTCAAGTTCTTCTTGCAACTTTGATCCAATACCATTAATGAAACTTTCAACATCTCTCTGATGTGCCTCAAATTCACCATCACTGATACAATAAGGATAAACGCTCTCTAAATAACGATGCATGGTGTCTTCCAGGTTTGGTAGTGGAAGTCTAGGTAGAGATGGGTTGTTCTGGATAGACTTTTCTACACTAGTTGACATTTGTGTCCTTGCCTTTGGTCTCAAGACGCATCTTTGCAAAACATGATGCAACTGACGAGTTTGTACAATACTATGAAAATATCTACAAAACATATTTTGCACTTCTACTGCTTTGTAAACAAAGTGCAACTTTGGTGATAAATTGTGTTACTACAGTGAACAATAGAGATTGATGATCTCAAGATTAGTCTGATAATAATAAAAGTATAGTTGTGGGAAGAGCATATCAAACACGACTAACCCTAACCCTATATGCGTCCAAATATATCCGATATGACAGTTTTTACAGTTTCAAAAGAAAACAAGTTAGTATAGCAGTCTTATGAATTTCAGCACAAATTTGTGAAAAATAAGCTGGAAGATGACGACCCATGTTGGCCCTCATAAACTCGAGGGTGGGCCAGATACAGTCGCAAACATTTGGAAGCAGTGGTATGCTGCACGGCATGGAAAACTAGACAGAATGAAAGTCCTTCTTCGGCGTCCTGGATATGACGATTGTCTTTGTGACGATGAGTACGGACGAACGAGTCTTCATTGGGCATGTAAATATGGTCACACTGAAATGTCAAACTTATTAATTTCTTTAGCAACTACTGACAATATGATAAATAGGGTAGATTGGGGTGGAAATTCAGCATTGCATTTTGCCGCAGGCTGGGGCACAAAAGTACTGGTGGGGTTATTATTGAGCCATTCGGCCGACCCAACTTTAACTAATTCCAAAGGACAAAAACCAATAGAAGTCGCAAAACAAATGAATCAAAGTGATATCATTGGAGTATTAAATCGATGGGAAAAATCAATAGATACAATGATGTCGGAAACTGCCGTTGAGGCTGTACTCAATAGAGAAAAGTTTGTAAATAGTACGCTACATCCAGATGCTTTAAAAAATATGGTACTCAAAGAAACTAAAGCGGACATGATCTTATTAAGTGATGATGAAAGGGAAGATGACTCGAGTAAACCATCGATGCGTCATGGATATCCGGTCGATTTAGTTCCATTGGTCACAGAAATTGAGACATCAGAGATACCAAAAAATGAGAGCGAAATCAGTATTTTAAATTTAAAAAAAACTTTGCATATGAAAGAAGAAATACTAGGAAAGCAGCACAATGGAATTTCTTTGACTCTACGTAAATTAGGAAATCTCTATATAAGTGAACTTCAATATGAAAAAGCTGTCCCTGTTCTAACTAAAGCTTTAAAAATCACGGAACAAAATCTAGGGCTTACACATCCTGATACGGCATGTATGTTTTATTTTTTTTTCAAATTCGAATTTTTTTTCGTACGAAATTTTGTACC
>LT636048.1:7465-19683 GCA_900128565.1 Stramenopiles sp. TOSAG23-6 | reverse complement strand
TCGATTTTTTTTTTCGTACGAAATTTTGTACCTAACAAATTTAAGTATTTTTTTTTGAAATATTTTTACAAAACACATGACTTAGCTGTAGAGCAAGACTACCACGAAGCGGCACATCTCATACAAAATCAATCAAATAGAAATGAAAAACATTCTTCAAGGCAATATAGAAGTCGCTTATAGTTAGTATATACATAAAATATTCTACCAAAAGTTATATAAATTTGTTTTATTTTTTTTTTAGATATTTCGTATTTTTTTTAGTTAGGGTTAGGGTTAGTTTATCCCAACCAGGGTGATAAAGTTCTACAAAATGATTCACTGCCATTTTCTTTGAATGTTTCTGTTAAAACTTCATATCTAATTTGCAACAATCGAAACACAGCGGCAGAGCGTTGTAACTGTTCAACACTTGCATTAGGCCCTTGCTTATCCGGATGGCAAATACGTAGAGCAAATTGATAGCCACATATATTGTGAAAAAAAAAAATTTTACCAAAAAAAAAAAATCGTTAGGTACGAAATTTCGTACGAAAAAAAAAAATTTAAAAAAAAATTAGAAATTCATATAAAATGTACGCCGAATGTCACGAAGTGTGACGAGTTCCCCAACCTCTGGACCTTTAAAGTGAATTTGTTTTCCTTGATTTTGTAAAGCATAAAATATGAACAAATAAATAAAAAATAATTTTACAAAATTTTGTATGAAAAAAAAATTAAAATTCATGAGAGAGATTTTGTATGAAAAAAAATAAATTCAAATTCATTAGGTACAAAATTTTGTATGAAAAAAATAAATTAAAATCTATGAGAGAGTGACATACAGAAAAACCAAATATAGGAATATGGATATTTTCGATAAGGGATAGAAAATCAAGCCCAGAAGACCAAAGTCGAATTTTATCATCTATTGTTTGTGTATTATCATTTGAAGAAGAATTGTACATATATTGTGAAATTTTTTTTTTGTAAAATTTGTTAGGTACAAAATTTCGTACGAAAAAAAAATTCGATTTTTCTGTAAAAAAAAAAATAAAACGTACAACGTTGCACTAGAACATTGACGAGTTTGAGAAGTATCATTATTTGTTTCCTGTTTGTTTTGCTTTGGTATCTTTGTTTTAAAATCAACTGTCTCATCATCAACAACATCATCATCATTAATCTTTGTTGTACAATTAACTGTATCATCATCATCAACAATATCGCTCGGATTCTTCTTATTAAGTTTTGTATTACTCACTGCAGCTTGTAGCAATAGCTGTTCGAATTCGGATTTTCGCCTTTCAAAAATTTCTCTTCCATATTCAGAAATAATACTATTTTTTAACATTCGTGCTTGTGATTCTAATGATATTCCTTTATTTGATGACGTTTGAATAATAACTTTCACACGTGTTATGACATCACCACCATTTGAATGATTTGATTTTCCTAGATTTTCGTGTTTTTGATTTCTTTTGTGTATTTTTTTCTGAATTTTTTCATTTTGATTATTTTGATTATTTTGATTCTTATCTAATCTTACCTCACTATTTTGTATATTTTGTGTATTTTCTTTGATAGAATCATTTATAATTGAATCATCATCCAAGAAAACAGTATCCTCTTGCCCATGTTCATCATCATTATTACATTTAAGTTTTTGTTGATTTGAGTTAGGGTTAGGGTTTGAGTTAGGGTTTGTCGAACATTCTTTTGTATACATTAAATCTTTCTCTGCAGCTTCACGCAAGCGAATGACACCTCTCGCACTTCGACGTTTTGCCATACCTCTATATCCAGCTGAAATTTTTTTATGTCTTCTTCTTGGTTGTTTTTGATCTAAAACAAAAGAAATGTTTTTCATTTTTGAAGCTTTGTTTTTAGTTTTTTTAACATTTTTTTGTTTTTTTAGTTTTTTTAATTGTTTTAGTTTTGCTTTATTTACAGACTCTAAACTATTCAGTGACGTATTTGAAGATATATCTGAAGATACAGTTGAAGATGTACTTAAAGACTCTTTACAAGTCTTGACAGTTTCATTCATTGCAGAGAGCCATGGATTATGAAAAAATATTTCAAAAAAAAAAAACTAAAATTTGTTAGGTACAAAATTTCGTACGAAATAAAAATAAATTTAAAATTGAAATGAAAAGGTACACTCTGCAACGCGTAACGGCTCTCTACTAGGATTCATCTCATCGATATAAATATCGCTATTTATATCTGTACTATCATTAGGTACACGAAAATGATAAACTTTGGGAGGAAGTCTCAAATCATAAAAGGAAATTTCTGGTCGATGAATTTTTGGAAAATATTAAAAAAAAAATTGATTTTTTTTGTTAGGTACAAAATTTCGTATGAAAAAAAAACAAAATGAAATTGATTATGAAAATGTACATTTCCATTCTCAATTGTACTATATGCATAACTAATATTTTTACAGTGTTTGAGATCCATCCAACCACGTAAAATTTGCATTTTTTCATTCGTGAAATATAACAGAGTACTCGACTCTAATAAAACAGCATATCGACGCTTCCATTCGGATGTATTGTGAATTTGTTTTTTTTCAAAATTTGAAATTTTTTTCTTAGGTACAAAATTTCGTATGAAAAAAAAATTGAAATTCAATTTTGAAAACGTACATCGTAAACCGAATAATCTTTGTCTGAAGCTTCCTGACTCTCCCATCAGAGTTTCTCGAATACTTTTCAGAGATTCTTCCAACGGTGTTTTCTGCTTTCTAGGTGAAGGATTTGTAGTCGACCCAATTTGCTTGCATGTACTACTTGATAAATTACCTTTACCACCAGCAGATGATGAAGAAGATGATGAAGAAGGTGAAGAAACACGATTGAGATTAGTATCCTGAGATATTTTTCCAGGGAAAATTCCATCATTTTCTCCAAGCCCAGCTACACTTCCGATTTTACAACTGAACTTTTCGATCCATCCTTCTTTGATAACGGACTTAAAAGGGATTATTCGAGCAAGGGCAGCAGAAAATTTTGGTTCCTGTTCAGGAGATACAAACTTCATTTGCCATACTTGCTCCCGGGTAACAAGCACTAGCATTCGGTTGTCATTAGCATTTTTCTCTATTGCAATCCTGGAAAAACAACAAAATTCGCTTAGTTTTATAATGTCTTTGATTGGTCCATCTGGAGAAACTCTGTATACTAGAACGGATGTAACATTATCAACAGAACCAAAAGGAATCTTGGAATATATCTCAAAATAACGTCGAGTCCAGTTTCTTTGCACTTTAGACTTTAACAACCAACCACTCCACAGACAAACTTGGTCAACAAGATATTCGTCTACTTTACTTAGATGAGAATTGGACGCTCCCATAATTCGGAGTATTTCTATAGCATTACAAGCATTCTTTGAGAAGTAAACACACTCTTTTAGAGTATTTTTAGCGTCTCTTTTAGAGTGTGGGCCAATCAATCAACTCAAAAAGTTCAAAACAAAAAAACCATTTGATTTAGCCTTTGCGTTTGGTTTGTGTCTCTCTTTTCGAGTTGGCCACACTTCGTCCTCTCTTATTTTACTATTACAAATAAGATAAACATAATATTCGTTAATTTATGGTTCTGAATTGCTGCATACTAGTCTGAATAATGAATATCTGGCTATTTAGCATTCTTGCATTATCTATAGTCTACTGTATTAGTGGTGCTGATGTAATTCAAAGAGAAAGTGGTATATATTTTATTCATAAAACTAGAATTGATACTCTTTTACAAATTGCCGAGGACGGATACAAACTACGTTCTCCAGATAATAGAAAGGTGAAAGAACATTATTGCTTTGGAGGTGGAGTTTATTTTTCACCAATGTTTTTCCAAGAAACTACGCTTCATTCAGTGATAATTGATGAAGTACTCATCATTATTTCAGGTGNCATAANAGAAAAANCATACNGATAGTTTTTTCATCAACCCACAGAAACAATTCGGAAAAATTGGGCGAAATTCACTTGTTGCAAATATATCTACCATAACAACAAATGATAAAACTAGTGAAGTAATGGCAATGATAATGGATGGTGGAAATAAGTGCTGTTGGGTCCATTCTGTAGGCTATCTCGAGGAGTGGAAAATGAACAAAGCTGGTGTATATGTATCCACTGATTCAGTTAACTCTTGTACCGTTGGTGATTGTGACACCAAAGCAATGGTAAATAGATTTCCAAATCGTAACCCTTTCATTACAAATTGGGATGGCGAAGCTGTCTTTCAACATGAAATCAATTTAACTGTTCCACAAAATGTTGAAATTCTTTTTGTCTCAGAAAAAGTGAAAGAAAAAATTGTGTCTAATTTGATGCGAAAACCTGTACCTCAAAATATTATATTTGGTACAATGGAACGAGTATTGATTCCTGGATATATGGGTGTTTATTCAGAAGAAAGTATGGATTCGAAGTTGTGACTTTCTCTGGTTATTGCTTGTTTTTGTTACGATTTTTAAAACGTTTTTTGTTACGATTTTTAAAATGAGCCTGAGAGATCTACCCTAACCTAACCCTAAACCTCCAATTCTGTGAAGCTATAATCAATGGGGTAACTTCGCTCCTTGTTCGACTCGTCAGAGCCTTATTGGCATCAATTCCATCTGTATCGCTGTAATCAGTAGTTGAACTACTTCTTAATGACATGGTGTGAAGCAAAATACAATGCATAATTTTACTAAAATACCCCCAACCCTAGCTAGAAAAAAAAAATTGTCGTTAATTTTTCTGCACTGGCTGCGGCAGATGCACAGCTTTGCTCTCTGCGTGCTGGGTAAATTTAAAAAACTTTTAAAGACGTAAGAGGTTTTCTTATCAAAGGGATTGTATATTTTTTAAAATGAGTTCAAATGATTGGGATACACGAATGATGGGACAGAAACTTGGAGCACGGCTGAGACGAGTGGCTACAAAGTTCAGCTCAGAAGTTGAAAACCAGCCAATCCTCAGACAAGTTGAGCAAAGTTCTGGAGTCTCAAAAGGCAGATTCGTCCTTGCTGTGTCTGTATGTTTATGTGTTTTAATTTTCCTAATGACTGGTGCTGATACATTCCTTCATCTTGTCTACGTTGCTGTTGTTTTGCCTTTCCCCTTATTGGAATCATTCAGATCTATTAGTGCAATTGAGGAGAAATCTACACAGACAGAGTGGCTTGTGTATTGGTTCATCTTTGCCTTCACAGAGTTACTTGGGGACGTAATTTGCCTTGTTTCTACTGCTATAGTAGGTCCAACCGCGAGTATGTTGTTTGGAAGTACATATCAAATGATTCGATTCTTAGTTTTGTTTATTTATTTGGTTGCCGACGATGATTTAAGAGAGGGTTTGTTTCTTCGTGGCCTTAGAATATTACACAAGAGTTTATTCAATTCTTCCGTAGCTTACACTCGCGTTAGCGCTGATAGTGTGAGTGCAATGGAGGGAGGATTGCCAACTACATCAAATCCTCCAGCTGTAGAAGAAGAATCCAAAGATCAAACATTTGAGTCATCCATTTACAAGTAAAAGACTACAGTGTTTCCTGCAACAATTTGTTAGGTTTTTATCATATAAACACGTTTCAAGAGTTGAAATAGTGAATTATTATATATATATATATATATAAACGTTTCATTGATTTCATTCTTGATTTTTTATCTATTCATAGAACGTCATTTCAATATTTAAAAATGTAAAAAAAGAATTTCAAACGTTTTAAAAATGTAAAATATTTAAAAAAATGTAAAAAGAAAATATTCAAAAACGTATAATTGGGAAGTAGATCAAACTTTATAGAAAAAGAACTACAATCTCTCTAGTCAAAATCTAACTTTTAAAATATGTTCAAAATATGTAAAATATAATAATAATAATAGCTTCACTTCCGTAATAAAAGAATGTAGAAAATATTAATAAAAGCTTTTTTTTCCATCTTATAGCTCAATATAGTTGATTTACGTAGTGTTAATCCCGACACCCCAATTCATTATAGATATATATATATATGAAGTGCAGGGTTAGGGTTAACGAAACTTCAACCGGTGCTTTCAACTCCACTCTCATCTCCACTGCCTTCCTCCTCGTCATCAACGCCCCAGCGAAGGGCATGCGTTACCTGTGATATAACACCAGGAGCATGTATTGTGAAAAAAAAATGTAGTCAAAATTCGTTAGGTACGGAATTTCGTACGAAAAAAAAAAGATAAATTTGAAATTCAATTTTGAAAACGTACATCTTCCATTGAAAAAGCAATTGGCTCCTGTAAAAAATCTGGTAAAAGATTGACATTCTTACGGGCCACGAACTCTACTGAATCATTTATTTGGGGGAATATATGACAAATTAAAAAAAAAGTGAGGTGGAGGATTTTTATAGTAAAAAAAAAATCNAAAAAAAAAAAAAAANTTTTTTTGTTTAGGTACAAAATTTCGTACCAAAAAAATATTCAAATGAAAACGTACATCATCCTCAGGAAGAACAATTGCAAACTCACTTGCTCTCGATTGACTGTGACAAATTGAAGTGCAAAGAAACTTTTTATGATTAGACTCATCTGCTTTAACATATAGGCCAGTTAACATTCTCATAACCTTAATTTCGTAGCTTTTTGCAGCGAGCTTTTTTTCAGTCTCCAATAAAATCTCATCTTTTGAATTTTTAGATTCAGTAGGGTTAGGGTTTGAAATTTCTTGTTCCTTATCGAAAAAAGCTAAATAGGACTCATTTGCGGATTGTAATTTCTTTATCGTTTCTTTTGCTTTATGTAACTGTTTTTCGGATTCAGTCTCACGGAGTGTTCGCAACTCATCATAATTGGCTTGCAATTCTTCCAATTTTTGACGGAGTTTCGATTCAGAGTTTGATGGCGGTAAAAGTGTCTCATTTAAAATAGAAACAATATTTTGTAAAGAATGTAGCGTTGCTGATGCCGTAGTAGTATCTTGAATTTCAAGTGATGTACTGTCACCATCAGACGTAGCGTCCTTTGCTTCTTTTTGGATTTTTTGTTTTTTCTTATTGGCCTTGGTCTTTGTACTTTTTTTGGATTTCTTTGACACTTTTCTTTCTGAAATTTTATCAACAACCTTTTCTTCTTCAGCAACAGACTTTTCTTCATGGGAATTTAATCCCATTAGAGATATATTTACTGGACCTGTACTGAGTCGTCTCTGCTTTTTGTTTGCCATACTATCACAGTCGTCATCGTCTCGACTAACACTACGTTCTCTGGTCTTTTTCGATTTTTTTTTGGACACTTTCTTTGTCTTTTTTTCAGAAATCTTTTTTGTCCTCTTGTTTCCAGCATCTATGTTTTCTTGTGCATTACATGCACGTTTCCTTCTCGCTGGCATTACTCCGTGCAAACAGAATTTAATTGGTTAATTGGCGCGAAGATTGTTTTGTTTTTGTTTCTCTCAACGANTTCANAAAAAAAAAATAATGATTTGAATTTTCTGAATTTTCGCCAATGCATACACCAGCTAAAACAAATAAATCGAAAAAAAGATTTCGTGTTTAAAACAAATAGACTTTGATGGCCCATCAAAAAACATCAAGAATCAAAGGTCTTTGTTTCGATTCTCGTTCGCTGCATTTCTTTTTTCATTCTTTTTTTCATTCCAAACTGTCCATTGCTCCCAAACCCCAACCCTCTTGCCGTCTCGCTTCGCTACTTAGGCCCTACCCCTTCGGGTGATCCATACCATTTTGTTACGAGTTTGCCTTTTTTTTTTTTCGAGTGTGACTGTTGGGATTCGAACCTGGGACGTCTATCGTCTGAGCAAAAGACTGCTGTGCTGTTTGGAAGATTGTAGAAACGCTACGTATATATACATAGAATAATCAATCAAAATGTTTGGCGCCAAAAGAAACCCTAACCCTAAACATCAAAAAAAAAAAAATTAATTGTTTTAGCTGGTGACTAATTGTTTTAGCTGGTGTATATTTTGGAATTTTCGCGTCAAAAAAAACAAAAAAAGGGCGCGGACAGGTTTGCGCTTTTTGGAAAATCTTTAATTTTTTTTTGACTTCGACTTCTCTCTCTCTCTCTCTCGACAAAACATATCAATTCAAAGATTTGCATTACAAGCTTTGAGATTTCGATTGGGATTGATTCATTGCTATATTATATTAGTATTGTATTAGTCATACTGATCCCCAAATAGAAGTTTATGGACACTAAAGTAGATTCTATTGTTGAAAATTTGGCGGAGCACCTTTCACTAGATGAAATCTCAGCGCCTAATTCACTGGCAGGCGACTCTACTCCCCCTCTTCATCCAAAGTCTTCCAAATCTCTCCTGAGAGATGTACCATTGCCGCCAAATCCTACACTTCGTAGTACTTCATCTTTTGCGTCATCAACATGTCTGTCTAGTGATCTTTCTAGGGCATCTGATTCAAGCGTCTTGAGTGTAACTCTGAGGAGCGACAGGTCAATTGCAACCCAACTGGGTGAAGATGAAGATCATTTTGACTCAACTCTTGGATTTCCTCTACACACTTTCAAAAAAGAAGTCCGAGTCGTTCTTAATCGCACCCTTCTCGAACGCTCAAAATATTTTAGGGAAAGATTGCTCTCGGATTGGGCCGATCAGGATGACGTTGTCATGAAATTACCGACGAGCCGCGAAGTTGATGCTATGGCTGTTGCACTCAACCACTTGGCAGCCAACGACTCAGGAGCTCAAGTACTAGAAGAGTTGACTACCCAAAATCAATTCCAATTTTATATAGCTGCCAATATGCTTGAACTCGTAGAAATGCAAGAAATATGTGAAAAGTTTATTGAAAAGAATCTTTGTGAAGGCAGTTTTGTCACAGCTATGCAACATGCTCAAACGTTTAAAGATGAAAGGCTTGTAAAAGCAACCTGGCGTTGGTTAAAGCGTCATGGTATTAAGGAAGTGATCAAAAGTTCTGAAATTAGTGAAGATAAAACAATTAGTTCTTTATCTGTTAATGTAAATACTGGTGACTTACATTATGTACGTTTTCATCATTTTTTTTTATTTTTCAAAAAAACATTTCATACGAAATTTTGTGCCTAACAAAAAAACAATTTTTTTTCAAAAAAAATAATGTACTTAACGATTTTTTTTTTTTTAATCTTCGCAACACAGGGTACTCAAACGGTCACTTTAAAATTATTCAGAAAATTAGTGGAAATAGAAAATTCTGCTCGAGCTGGATATTTTGAGCATGGAAAATTTACAGCTGAAGCGGATGCAATTCCTTTAAATACCGAAGAAAATGTACGTGTACAGTATGAATTTCATTTTTTTTTTCGTACGAAATTCCGTAGCTAACGAAACATTTTTAAAAATTTGAAATATTTTTTCAATTTTTTTTTTCGTACCAAATTCCGTAGCTAACGAAACATTTTTAAAAATTTGAAATATTTTTTCACAATATATGATGAACGTGACGGTTTCATAGGTACCACAAAATTTTGGGTAGAACGAAAAAGAGACCAAAAACTTGAAAATGATGAAAATGATGAAAATGATAAAAATGATACATTTACACAATTTAATTTGTTTGTAGAAGGAACACGAGATCTTGTCATGGCTGCACGAATTCATAAAAAAGATACTACATTTATATTATCGAATAGTGAAACTGATTTCGAAATTCATGGTCCTCATTATATTGGTCAAGTGTCTCCGAATATGCTTGGAACAGTTTTCAAAGTATATAATCATGTAGTTTTTCAATTTTTAATTCAGTTTTTTTTTTGGAGAAAATTTTCAATTTTTTTTTTTTTTTTTTTTTTTTTTTTTTCCAAGTTAAAAAAAAAAAAGGTTTTACATTTAAAAATTTTTAGTTTTTTTAAAAGTATGAAAAATTTTAACTTGGAAAAAAAAAAAAAAAAAAAAAAAAAAAAAATTGAAAATTTTCTCCAAAAAAAAAACTGAATTAAAAATTGAAAAACTACATGATTATATACTTTGAAAACTGTTCCAAGCATATTCGGAGACACTTGACCAATATAATGAGGACCATGAATTTCGAAATCAGTTTCACTATTCGATAATATAAATGTAGTATCTTTTTTATGAATTCGTGCAGCCATGACAAGATCTCGTGTTCCTTCTACAAACAAATTAAATTGTGTAAATGTATCATTTTTATCATTTTCATCATTTTCATCATTTTCAAGTTTTTGGTCTCTTTTTCGTTCTACCCAAAATTTTGTGGTACCTATGAAACCGTCACGTTCATCATATATTGTGAAAAAATATTTCAAATTTTTAAAAATGTTTCGTTAGCTACGGAATTTGGTACGAAAAAAAAAATTGAAAAAATATTTCAAATTTTTAAAAATGTTTCGTTAGCTACGGAATTTCGTACGAAAAAAAAAATGAAATTCATACTGTACACGTACATTTTCTTCGGTATTTAAAGGAATTGCATCCGCTTCAGCTGTAAATTTTCCATGCTCAAAATATCCAGCTCGAGCAGAATTTTCTATTTCCACTAATTTTCTGAATAATTTTAAAGTGACCGTTTGAGTACCCTGTGTTGCGAAGATTAAAAAAAAAAAAATCGTTAAGTACATTATTTTTTTTGAAAAAAAATTGTTTTTTTGTTAGGCACAAAATTTCGTATGAAATGTTTTTTTGAAAAATAAAAAAAAATGATGAAAACGTACATAATGTAAGTCACCAGTATTTACATTAACAGATAAAGAACTAATTGTTTTATCTTCACTAATTTCAGAACTTTTGATCACTTCCTTAATACCATGACGCTTTAACCAACGCCAGGTTGCTTTTACAAGCCTTTCATCTTTAAACGTTTGAGCATGTTGCATAGCTGTGACAAAACTGCCTTCACAAAGATTCTTTTCAATAAACTTTTCACATATTTCTTGCATTTCTACGAGTTCAAGCATATTGGCAGCTATATAAAATTGGAATTGATTTTGGGTAGTCAACTCTTCTAGTACTTGAGCTCCTGAGTCGTTGGCTGCCAAGTGGTTGAGTGCAACAGCCATAGCATCAACTTCGCGGCTCGTCGGTAATTTCATGACAACGTCATCCTGATCGGCCCAATCCGAGAGCAATCTTTCCCTAAAATATTTTGAGCGTTCGAGAAGGGTGCGATTAAGAACGACTCGGACTTCTTTTTTGAAAGTGTGTAGAGGAAATCCAAGAGTTGAGTCAAAATGATCTTCATCTTCACCCAGTTGGGTTGCAATTGACCTGTCGCTCCTCAGAGTTACACTCAAGACGCTTGAATCAGATGCCCTAGAAAGATCACTAGACAGACATGTTGATGACGCAAAAGATGAAGTACTACGAAGTGTAGGATTTGGCGGCAATGGTACATCTCTCAGGAGAGATTTGGAAGACTTTGGATGAAGAGGGGGAGTAGAGTCGCCTGCCAGTGAATTAGGCGCTGAGATTTCATCTAGTGAAAGGTGCTCCGCCAAATTTTCAACAATAGAATCTACTTTAGTGTCCATAAACTTCTATTTGGGGATCAGTATGACTAATACAATACTAATATAATATAGCAATGAATCAATCCCAATCGAAATCTCAAAGCTTGTAATGCAAATCTTTGAATTGATATGTTTTGTCGAGAGAGAGAGAGAGAGAAGTCGAAGTCAAAAAAAAATTAAAGATTTTCCAAAAAGCGCAAACCTGTCCGCGCCCTTTTTTTGTTTTTTTTGACGCGAAAATTCCAAAATATACACCAGCTAAAACAATTAGTCACCAGCTAAAACAATTAATTTTTTTTTTTTTGATGTTTAGGGTTAGGGTTTCTTTTGGCGCCAAACATTTTGATTGATTATTCTATGTATATATACGTAGCGTTTCTACAATCTTCCAAACAGCACAGCAGTCTTTTGCTCAGACGATAGACGTCCCAGGTTCGAATCCCAACAGTCACACTCGAAAAAAAAAAAAGGCAAACTCGTAACAAAATGGTATGGATCACCCGAAGGGGTAGGGCCTAAGTAGCGAAGCGAGACGGCAAGAGGGTTGGGGTTTGGGAGCAATGGACAGTTTGGAATGAAAAAAAGAATGAAAAAAGAAATGCAGCGAACGAGAATCGAAACAAAGACCTTTGATTCTTGATGTTTTTTGATGGGCCATCAAAGTCTATTTGTTTTAAACACGAAATCTTTTTTTCGATTTATTTGTTTTAGCTGGTGTATGCATTGGCGAAAATTCAGAAAATTCAAATCATTATTTTTTTTTTNTGAANTCGTTGAGAGA
>LT636047.1:0-19764 GCA_900128565.1 Stramenopiles sp. TOSAG23-6 | reverse complement strand
AAAAAAAAAAAAAAAAAAAAAAAAAAAATTGAAATCATCATGTAGGGTAAAAAAAATACATTTTGGAACTTCAATTGTTTTTTGTTTTTTTTTAGTGGATGCAACTTTTGACATAATATCAGCCATTTGCATGGCTCCAGCTCCAGCATTCTTTAACATTTGTGCAATACCTGTAAACATTCCAATTTTACTCGACGTCTTTGCTTGACCAATTTTGATGTCTAATTCATAACACGCTAACTCTGTTTTATCATCATCAAATAATTTAACCCTTGCAGAGACAGTAAATCCAGTCAAATATTGTGCAATCATGGGAATAGGATATCTAATTGAAATATCCATGGGATCACCTGGATGTACAGGACAGCTTTGTCTTACCCACCACTTATCATTTGAAGAGTCCCGAAAGTCTTCATGGCACAAGTGGAACAAATCTTCAGTCACGGGTACGCCCATGAAAAGAGCACTAAATTGAATACGACTTCCAAACTTGCGTTTACCTCCTGGCCATTGTTTTTTCGGACCATAAATGACAGGATTCGATTCATCAGATTTGCCTTGAGCAGTTACATGAATATCTTCACCAGGGACAACATTAGATATTTTAAAATTTAAAAAATTAAAAACATCCTTCTTTTTTGGATCGCAGAGTCGATGTTCCATTATTTGATTTCCTCCAACGACCTGAGATCCACTTGAACTTTGAACATCGCTAGCAGCTAAAGATATTAGAAGACATGACGAAACAAAAACTTGTATGATTGAAGTTAACATTACCTTTTCTTGCTTTTATGTGTTTGCAGAAGTGATAATCAAAAGAATAAAATACTGTAAGAACGTAGTCTTTTGTCAAAATTTTATGTCAAACAAATGAATTGAATGGTTCGAACTTCGAACTTCAAAGAATTCAATCATAGATTTGATTGACCGGCCAACTAAACACGAAATCTGAAAAATCAATGTTGAATCAAAAATTGAAAAAAAATTGAAAAAAAATTTGATGAATTGAAAATTCGACTCGCGCGGATGACGACGACTCTTTCCTCCCTGAAATATTCCCTCTGAAATTCCTCATTGCTTTGAGGCATTGTTGCTGACATGACTGGTAGTAAGAAGCGTGTAGCTTATTTTTACCAGGGGGATGTTGGCCACTTTTATTATGGGCCGGGTCATCCAATGAAACCCCACCGTCTTAAGTTGACGCATCACTTGGTGCTTAATTATGGTTTGTATCGTAAAATGGAGTGCTACCGACCTCGTATAGCTACTGCTGCAGATATGGAAGCATTTCACACACCAGAGTACATTGAATTTCTGCGTCGTGTGACTCCAGATATTGAGAAAAAATATTCAACGCAGCTGCAGCGATTCAATATCGGTGAGTTTACTGATTGTCCATTGTTTGACGGGTTGTATGAATTTTGTCAAATGTATACTGGTGCCTCGCTCGACGCCGCCGTGAAACTAAATCACGGATTAGCAGATATATGTATAAATTGGTCTGGAGGATTACATCATGCTAAAAAAAGTGAAGCGTCTGGTTTTTGTTACGTAAATGATATTGTGCTTGCAATTCTTGAATTGCTTAAATATCACGCACGAGTTTTATATATAGATATAGATATCCACCACGGTGATGGAGTCGAGGAAGCGTTCTATATTACTGATCGCGTTATGACGGTCTCCTTTCATAAATTTGGTGATTTTTTCCCTGGAACTGGAGATGCGAAAGATGTAGGTGCAAAAAGTGGGAAATATTATTCTATAAATTTCCCACTAATGGAAGGAATAACAGACGAAAGTTATGAAACGATTTTTAAACCAATTATTGCTAGAGTTATGGAAGTATTTAAGCCTGGCGCGATAGTGCTACAATGTGGTGCTGATTCCCTTACAGGCGATAGATTAGGTTGCTTCAATCTTACTTTGAAAGGTCATGCAGAGTGTGTAAAATATGTAAAGAGCTTCAATGTGCCTCTGATGGTCCTTGGCGGTGGAGGTTATACTATTAGGAATGTTGCCCGTTGTTGGGCATTCGAAACATCAGTTCTACTTGGTGAAGATGTAAATGATGCAATACCATACAATGATTATTTTGAGTACTATGCTCCTGGTTATGGATTGCATTTAAAACCATCAGCAATTGAAAATAAGAATACACGAGAATATCTCGAAAAATATCGTTCCATTTTACTTGATAATCTTCGAGTTTTACGTTCTGCTCCTGGTGTACAACGACAAGAGACACCACCAGAATGTCTAATTGGTGAAAGTGCAGGGTTGAAACGTGATAATCGTAATCCGGATAAACGTCCAAGTGCAGAAGAAATGGCTGAAAAACGACAAGATGTAAATGAATATTATGATGGCGAGAAAGATAATAAGGGCGATTAGCTTAGATTTTTTAGTATTACCGTGATACAAAATACAAAATACAAAATAAACTGTGGATATCAGTATTTTACTTTTTTATCATTTATATTGTTATATTGATGGTAACATTTTGTGTACAACTATAAAAAAAATTCAAGACGTAGAAGCATTTTGAGTAGTTTGAGCATTTTGTTTTCTTTTCAGAGCAGCTCTTGCTCTTCTTTCATTACGTTTCTGAGTCTTACTACGAGCTCCAACACGACCTACAACAACCTTCTTCTTTACTACTACAGGCTTTACGTCTTTTTTGGTACACTTTTCGTTACTATTTTTTGTTGTATTTTTTGAAGTCATTGCCTTAATGACTTCACCATTTTTATCAAACCGAGGTTTCGGACATTCAAAACATCGATGACCTTTCTCTCCACAATTATAACATTTGCTCTTACTCGTCATATTTTTTACCTTTTCAACCTGTACTGTTTTTGTAGTATTTTTTTGTCTTTTGCTACTCTTATTGGCACCAGACGTTGTACCAGAAATGGTACCAGATGTTGTACCAGAAATGGTACCAGATGTTGTACCAGAAATGGTACCAGAAGATGGTTTACAGTGCGAATCCCTAAGAAAACCAGCAGGCTTTTGGAAATCATTACAAGTCTTTTTCTGAAATACATGTTTACCTTTGCGTAAACGAGCTTCATCGGCCGTTTCACTCTTCTTCTTTGCTACTTTTTCACTACGTGCCGCAACAATAGCTGATAAAGTCATGGGACTCACAGTAGGGCGAACAGACAAAACACGTCCTAACATTGGTCGTCCATGGATTGATAAAGCTCGTTGATAATCTTCTTCTGTAGATAGTTTAACAAATGCAACTCCTTTAAAAGTACGACCTTGTGAACTATCCTTGGAGTGCATACACATGCGTATGGAATCTATAACACAATCATGTGCTTCAAAATGATCAGAAATATTATCCTGTGTTGCTGTATATGGAATTCCAGCAACATGTACCGTGGTGGAATTGTCACTTGTTTCACTACTACTAGATTTTGTATCACTTTGGGCATCGACGACGTCATTAATGTGGGACTGAAAGTCTGGCTTTGAAGTACCAGTAGTCGGAACTCCCATCCAACTAGGTCGATTGGACGCACCTGTAGTCGCACCTTCAACAATACGTTGTTTCTTTTGTTTCGGTTCAATAACATCTACTTGACTTTGTATAGCAGGCGTATTGCTTCTATTATTGGACTCATAGGAAGGAGTATTGGCGTCTTTATCAGCAGACTTTTTCTGGAACAACTTTGTATTCCCAACACGATGACCTGAACGAAGACGCTTAATGGCCTTCTTTCTCGCCTTTTCTCGCTTACGTCGTTGACGACGAGCCTCAAGCTCTGCTTCAGTGCGTTGAACTGGCATTGTCACCCTTACTTAAATCGTATATGCTAGAGATATTGACACAATGCTAGTTTATTGTAGTTCTAGTTTTGACTATAGTGTACTTGTTGTTGATATGAACGAGTCGTTTGTTGACGCTGACTCATTTAAGTAACAAACCTGCTCTTGATTCCAAAAAAAATGAAAAATAGTAGCAAATTCAAGCAAACAAGGAAATTTTTTGTAAAACACAATTAATTTTCTCTCTGTAGAGCTCTACACTCTATTGCAAAAACTCCTGGTGTTAATCAATAGAACAAAGTACACAACACAACTTCATCATTCTTGATATATACACTGATGCCACAATGGCATCATGTATACCACAATGGTAGTTAGTAACCACTATGGATACTCCTGTATATAGTAGTTTGGTGTTGTTGAAATGTGCATAAATAAAGACTGACCACTCCTCTCAATTTTGTACAATTTTGTAATGGGTGGGACTGCTGTTGCAAAAACTACAAACATCATCAGAGGATTCTATTATCAGATGCAATGAAAATGCTGGTGAATATTCCTTGTTATGAGACCACATTTTTCCATCCACATAAGATGTTTAGTAGCACAGATTGTACCAGATCCATGGATGGCAACACACATCCAAAGAAGTGATCCACTGAACCCACTAACTATTCATTGATGTCTTGCAAGCGCATTATCAAAACAAGATTCAAAAGATTGCAAAGATTTAGTCTCAGAAGTTGGTGAACCAAAACATATCATCTCTCAATACCAAAATGCACTTGAACAAGAATTCCCTGAACAGTATGAGATCATGAAAAGGTTAGGTAATAATGGTGTCACATATAAAATTGGAAGTGCACTTGAATCTGTGAATTCAACATTGAAATCTAATTCATCATTGAAATCTAATTCATCATTGAAATCTAATTGGCAACAAAAATGAAACTGGAGTTCAAGCTGACCAACCTCAGCAAAAAATTAAACTTTGTGGCCACCCATGAAGACAGAATCTCAGACCCATCAAGTTCAACTTTTCCCTATAAAAAAACAAAAAGAGTGCGTTACATTGAAGAGATAAATCATCACGAAGGTCAAGTAGCAAAGTAACCAAAAGATATTCAAACTCATTGGACAGAGCCCCTATTACTATGGGCCAGATGACCCAGATAGACACCTGGAAGGTCTCACAACTCCAAGTGGTATAACTGCATTGAGCACAACTAAGAATAAGGAGTATTGCGCTGATCAAAGTGGTCGAGTGAAGACAATTGTTTTGAGCATGAAGGTCAACATTCGCCAGTTTCTAAGAGACATAAAAATTCGTCGCATGGTAATCGTCCACGCCAAAGAGGTCTTTCGAATTCGTCAAATTTGTTACATTCGATTTCGTCGTTTGCCAATGGTTCAGACCAACATTCTTTGATTTCGTCGATTGAAGATAATTGTTTTAAGCATGAAGGTTGATATTCACCAGTTTCTAAGAGACATAAAAATTCGTCGCATGGTAATCATCCACGCCAAAGAGGTCTTTCGAATTTGTCAAATTCGTTACATTCGATTTCGTCGTTTGCCAATGGTTCAGACCAACATTCTTTGATTTCATCGATTGAAGATAATTGTTTTAAGCATGAAGGTCGATATTCACCAGTTTCTAAGAGACATAAAAGTAACTCCTCACAAAATAAAATGATTGTGAATGTTAGGGTTCAAGAAAACCAAAAAACAAACAAAATTAAATTCCATGATTCTGATAATAAGATAGTTGGGTATGTTGCTGCAAAAGAAAGTATTGGGCCTCAACATTTAATGTTCTATGGGAATTTAGATGAAAATCATAAAAATTGTAATGGAAAAAAAAAATTTTGCAAGAAAAAAAGAATACCAAAAGAGAAAGAAGTAAGTATTATTAATTGCTTACATAACTAATCGAAAGACAAACTGAATCACAAACAGTCTGGACACCAAGAACAATAGATGATATTGAACACTTAATGAAAGGTGATGAGACTACAAAAACCCTTCCAATCTATATAACACATGCATCAGGTGTAATTGGACAAGATGAAGATGGTGAAGTTAAAGTTCATTTGGTTGGAGTAAAGATATTCAATATTGTAGTACAATATTTGTATTTTCTTCATTTTTTCCCATTATGTCTAAGAAGAGACATGTTAATTGGAGTGAAGCCGAAATTGAAAACTTAAAGAAATTGGCTAGTATTAAGCCAAGACTATCATATCAGGAAATAGTTGCAAAAAAGAAACAACTGAACATTGAAGCAAATTACAAAATGATAATCTTAATCATAAGATTCACCAACTAGAAATAAATGTTACAAAATTAAAACAACAAAAAAACCATTTGGAAACAACCCTAACCCAACAACAACCACAGTTCAAGCATTTACTCCACAAATTTGAGACAAGCACTCTGATCCACCTATAAACCACTCACACCTACTAGAAAAACTACCACTAAATTTGGTACCATTGATCTAACAAATGATACCTTTAAAGTATATAAGGGTAAAGATATTGATTTATCAGGAAAAAAAGCCTCAACTCTGGAATATTTGAAAGAAAATGGGTTTAATAAATCTATGGCAGAAAATAGAACAGAATTTAATAATGAAACTGCAGATTGGTTAGAAAAGAATAAAGAATTACCTCTTGGTGATGCTTATACAAGTAGCTCTGCAAAAAACATGGTTTACAAAGGAGATAATGAACTGTTAAACAATGTTGTTCAAAGTAATGTGTTAGATGTAAAATCTCTCCGACTTAATGAAAATGAAAAAGCTTTCCACATTGTGTTAGTTTTGAATTTTACTAATTATAATTATACAAAAATTATGAAGAATACTACTTCATCATCAATTCGAATATCATCTTCTGGTGAAAAGTATCTCCCAAAAAACATATTTCAACAGGTTAACTGTCCTTTCTCCGACTCATTCATGTCAAAGATAGGAATACAGGTCAAATCAATGATTTTAGATGGAGAATATGGTTCCACTGGTGACAAAACAAATCAACCATCTATTGTGTATAAATGTAATCAATGTGTTGAGACTCCCTGGATTACTTCAATAAACAATGTTGGATACACTCTAAAAGCAGTTTTGGACAAACTTGATGTTTTTTTAAATATTTTTAGACAATACAGGAAGAACTTGATCAACAGTGATTCAACAAATGAATGTGTCGTAAACTGTATGCTGAAAGATACAGACAAAAAAAAAAAGGGAAAAATTTTGTATTACATTAATTGGTATATATTTTTTTAATAAATTGTTGTCATGTACATCTTGATTATTTCTTTTATTTTGATTATCCTGAAAACACTCTATGACAGCTAATCTTTTCAATATGTGTTAAAATAATTCATTACTCTTATTGTAATGTTCACTTGAATCATTCATATTGTGAAAGTGCCCACACCAAATACTACTGCTTTTCATGGAAAATTTTAATTTTATTTTTGGTAATCTATATCTACAATTTGTAATAATTTTTGACTAAAATATACACTGCCAGTATGCGTTATCTGCGAGCTTTTCTCCTTTGTGTAAACTATCAATTTGTGACAGAGAACGAGATGGGTTTAGCTCATTTTCCCAATGCCAACAAAATCTTTCTATATTTCCAATATCATTTGAAGCGTTCATTGCTTCAATAGCGTCATAATCAGACTCCGACTCTAATTTGTTATATGAAGTGACAAGTATAGGACATCTATATTTACAACGCAACATTTGGAAAGTTTTTTCCCATGATTCATATCCCCATACGCCAGCATTGAAACAGCATGCAAGATCAACATGGGTACCTTTATTTGCAGTGGCTAAAAATGCAGTTAAACTAGGTTGAATGTTGTGGTACAAACCGTACTGATGGATAATATGAAGACGTAATTGTTTATACCATACTTCAGATACTGCTGGTTTCATCAAACCACTACACTCTGTACCAACTAAAACTAAACTAATACGCCGATGAGATGTTTTCTCCATGACTAACTCAAAAAATGGTTCAAATATCTTAGCAGTTGAGTCCGCGTTTGCACCTTCTTTGAAACCTGCGCCTAGTAAAAGAATTGTCAACTCTTCATTCGGGTCCGAAAGTTTTTCCCAAATTTGAAGGCGGGATAGACTGGCAAATAATGTACAAGGCATTGATGAGCAATTCAACAAGCTTTCATCAGTAGGCATATTGTCAGCTAGTGTAAAGTCTGTTGTACAACAGTAAAATGTAATTGCCTACTGTAGATTCTGGTACATACGTGGGTACCACTGGAGAAGTACCTCTGCTCGTCTTCGTGCATTCGAGTCAGCGGCAGTCAAAAATTGACAAAAATCGCCGGTACTGATTGATCGCGATCGATACCCTACTATCTCGTGTAGGTAGCTACTAGCTACTGTATGTACTACGTTGTAGATATCACATATAATACAGCATAGCCTACAACATATATATTACTATATGATGAATTCATTTACGTCAAAAAAATGCTTTATTTAATTTAAATTCTACGGTACGTCTTGTTGAATCTGTGTAGACATTATTCTCGCTGGTGCATGTTCTAATGGAATTCGTTCGGTTGAAGTATGTTGCCCATTTTCTATATACGCAACATCAACAAAACCATTGTTTGCTTTTACTCCTGTATTAACTTCGATTATTTGGGCTTCATAAAGAGTACCATCATAGTCAACAATCACCGCCGATCCAGCAACAAGATATGGATGTGACGCAATAATATCCAATGACTCATCTTGTTGTTTTTCTTGTTCTTGCTGTTTTAAAAAAGGCGCGCTATCTGTTATTACTTTTTCAGGTTCTTCTGGTACAATTTCAAGATGCAATGATTTTATATCATTATTTAATCTATCCGCATTGTCATTACCATTATTATTATTTCCATCATCATCAACATTATTATTATTATTATTTCTATCATCACCACCATTATTATTATTTCTATCACCACCACCATTATTATCATTCCTATCATCACCACCGTTATTATCACCATTATCCATTTTGGAATTCATTGTTGGTTGGTTTCCATATACAAGTGCTTCATTTATTTCTCTTCGTTTACGACTTAATTTTACAGACTTTGATTTACTCTTTCGTCTCTTTTTTTTCTTTTGAACCTTTACTTTTGCTCCTCGACGAGCAGCAAGTGCTATATCTGTACTGTCCATTTCTTCTTCCTCCTCTTCTTCCTCCTTTGTTATTTTATTTAAATCTTTTTCTTTTGCATCTCGTGCATGAACAAGTGCATCACTCATTGCCTTTTGTGCCGCTGCTTCTCTTTTTCGCTCAGCTTGTCTCAACTGTTTAATACGTCGCTTTGCAGCTTTCTGTGCGCGTGGGCTTGTCGAATCATTTAAACTATTTACCGCTTCCTCTTCTTCAATAACTGCTGCAATTCGATCTGTGAAGAATTGAAGTCTCGCAGCTTCACTTGTATCGGGTGCAATATACTCACCATCTACCCATTGTCCTTGTGCATACTTTCGGAGTCTCAATAATGTATCTTGCTTTAATCTCTCAACAGCATCACTTGCTTTGACATACTCTGCTTCTATTTGCTGATACTTGGAACCGCATCCTAATTGACCCCCTTGATGTTGTCCACAAGTCCAGACTTCACCTGATTTTGTGATTACTGCAGTATGTAATCTTCCACAACAAACCGAGTCAATCACAGTCAATGAATTTATCGATATATAGTGCTTAGTGATAGTATCAATATTTGCAGCCATTTGTCGAAATGCTAAAATACTCATATCCTCTGCAAGTTGCCAGGGAAGGAAGGTACCTCGAAGAGTCTTACGGGATTTACACAAAAGCTTCTGACGCATAGCCATTATTTCTGAATCACTTCGAAATGTACTTTTATCACCATGAAACCATTGTGAGATATCAGCCACAATATCCTCTGTATTTTGCTTCAGAAACTTAGTACACGCAGTTGTAACAATAATTGAATGATATTTTATACCTTCTTTATCAAAAAACGGCATCCAATCCTTTTTTGCCCTTCTATTGTATAGCATCAAGACAATGCTCTTCCGTCTATCTTCCCAATCACCAAAAAATCTTCCTTCTCTATACTCCATGATATGTTCTTTAAACATATCTCGAAAAGCACCAAGTGTAATTGGTTCTACATCAGGACAACCATTGAATTTATCATCAATTGCATGTCTGAATGAATTTAGAATATCCGCCTTTGCTTTGATAAATATTAGTTCTCGCTCAAGACCTCGTGGAAAAGTCAGCTTATTCAGTACATATATTGGAGTTGCAACTTTTGTACCACATTTATAGCAGGGAGTCGTATCAAGAACAACCTCCTCCACTTCAAGATATGTGCCACATTTCGAGCAAAGCCCAGCCTTATTTTTTTGAGTCTTTTTGATAAATTTTAGTAATTCTACAAGTTCAGTAACTATAGGGAATGATAATTCATTCCTACTAAACACAAGTTCCTTGACAATTGGAACAGTTGTCAGCGTATTTCGGAGACATTTAATCAAATCTAGAGTTATTTCAGTTCCGTAAAAGTCTAAAGTACCAGTTGATATTTGAAACGAAACATCTAAAAATGCAAATTTGTCTTTTTTCCGCTTTCGTTTAACTCCAGTCTCGGTATCTGTCACGATCTTGCTAGTAGTGGGAATCGAATCAAACCATTTACTATAGGTATCATCATGAAGAGAAGCATTGTATTTCATACATTCTTCATTCCATACTTTTTCAAACATTTTCATTGGAAGATATTTTATGGGGTTTTCTTTCTTTACTCTATTAAATATTCTATGAAAAAAACGAATCAATGGATTACCAATTTTACGCCCGCCTAGTGTTTTCTCTATCATATAAGAAATATATTCACTCTCATCGATAACATTATCACCATTAATATCTATATCTCCAATTATTTTTTCAGCTTGCATGACTGAAATGAACATTCCAGCTGACCGAACTGCCTGTTGAACTTCGAGTGCATCAATCTCGCCACTACCATCATAATCTGCTTCCTGAAAATCTCGGCGAAATTGAACCTTTAAATTTTTCATTTGCAATTGTTTTAGTTTTTCACGAATTTGAATAAAAAGATTTCGTACCAATGGAACTGCTCCTACTGGAGATATTTCATATTTTGGTTGCTTCCATAGTTTATTTATACTCTTAATGTGTCTATTCAAGCGTTGTTCAATACCTGTTGGAATTATTGTAAGATTATCTATTAAATTCGTGCCTAAATCCATATCTTTTAGCTTTGCTAATATATTTTGAACAACTTTAGGTGTAGTTTGTAAGAATCCTGCAGACGGTGCATTGAACCCTAATCTGTTATGATCTGTAGCCCCAAAACACCAAAGTCTCAAATCATTATCTAAAATGGCGGAATGCCTAGAACCGGCTGCAACTTTTCGAATACCGCACCGAGGTAATCCTACTACCATACATGGAGTATGAACTGGTGATGTATGACCAAGTCCTAATTGACCCGATTCATTGTCACCTGTAGCATAGACCTCGCCATTTGAAAGGCAAAATAAAGAATGTCGTTCTCCTGCACAGATAGCAGTAACCTCTTTAGTATCAAAGAAACGCAAAATGTTTGGCCTCGATGAAGTTAATTGGATCTCAGGATTTTTATAGTCAACTTTTTCCTCTGGATTTCCTAGCCCTAAAGGATTTCCTCGGCCTGTACATACAGATTGACCCCAAGTCCAAACATCACCTTCACGAGATCGAGCAACAGAAAAGAAGTTACCGCAGCATATTTCTGCGATGTGTGCGTCATGTGTATCATGTAAGGTAGATATTATACGTGGTGAATTTTCATCGTTTAATCCTTTATGTCCAAGCTGTCCTCGACTTCCACTACCAAAAGAAAATACACAACCACTTGAAGTGAGTATCATTGAATGCGCCAAGCCTGCCGCAATTTGTAACACAGTTGGTTTTTCACTTGGGAAACCCTTGATTTTACTAGGTATATTGGGGATTCGCAGTGGCATTGGAACATACTGTACTGTACCTACGCTACCAGGGAAACCTAATTGTCCTTTGTGATTATCGCCAAAAGTAAATACGTCCCCAAGGTTAGTTAAAACAATTGTATGCTTCATGCCGACAGCAACCATTGAAACGCCAATTTCTGCTGGTGATTTATCTTTAGACCAAATTACAAATGCAAGTCGTTTTGGGTTGCTGACTTCATCAATCTTTCCGAAACCAAGTTGACCAACATCACCACGTCCATTTACCCAGAGTTGGTGGCTTCGAGTGACAACCCATAACTGTTGATATCCAGTAAAAACTTTTACCGCAGACTCTTGCTCAAAACGCTTTATGCGACGAAATGCCAACATTTTGTCCTTTAAGTGTTGTTTATCTACACGTCGTTCTACTTCTTGTCTGAATACCTTTAGCATATCGTTCGTCATTGTCAAGTCAATTGCTGCATCTTTTAGCTTCTGCGCTTCTTTCTCAGCTAAAAGTAACGCGTCCATGATTTATTTCTAATTACAGCAGAAGCGTAAACGACTCATAACCTCTAAGTATAAGCAAGTTCTAAATATGATGTTGGATCATTTGAATCTCTAGCTAGAGGATTTTATATATTCTTAATTACAGGAACATTCGTATTATAGAATATGATACATGTATACCCTAAAAATGTAACTGTTACCGTATCGCGTGGCACACTTGCTATTTATTCAAATCAAAACACGAAAAAACATATAATAAAAAACAAAATAAACCAATACGATTCACAAAAATAAATGATTTCAGACTTTTATTTACCATTTGGATCCAAAAGATACTTTAGAAATGTAACCACACTTGGTGAATCTTTCTTTGGAGGCTGCATAAATGAACTTATTCCAGGTAGAAACTTTGAATCTAATGGATTTTTTGAAATGTTTGAAATGAAGGAATTGTTTAAAACAATTGGATATTTTGAAATTTCTCCAATTGGAAAAAGTAATGACGGAATGACTGGAATTTGACGACCTCTAAAAGAAGAATGGCTACTTTTAATTTCAGATGAACTAAATTTGAAAAAACCCATCATTCCGCCAATATATACATTTAAATCTGGTCGAACCTTGGTTGGATCAAATTCTGGTCGAACCTTGGCTGGATCAGATTGACTTTTTTTCATTCGAAGTTTTCTCTTTAATTCAAGTTTTTCCCTTTCTAACTCAATTTGATTTTGTTCTATTTCGTGAAGTCTCTTTTGTATCTGATTCGTTTCCTCAATTTTAATTTTATCACTTTTATCACTTTTATCACTTTTATCACTTTTATCAATTTCAGTGTTGTATTTTTGATCAATTTCAGTGTTGTATTTATTTTCATCAGTTTCTACATATGTTTGAAAATAAGCACGTGAAGCGACGTTCCATATTGTATCAGAGAGTGCCAAAAAATCCAAGTTCTGAAAAACATAATCCATTGGGTTTTCTAGATTAACTTGCATTTGAGAGGAGGAGGATCGATCATTAGACCTACGAAGTGAGTTAGTAGGAAATGGATTAATCAAATTCCAGAGACTAAAAGAATTTGAAGTCTCAGAAATTGTCGAAACTTCTAAAGAACGATTAGTAAACTGGCAAAGAAATACAGCCAATGCTCTGTTAATTACGCCATTCACTATTTCCTCCCCCGCTTCAGTCATTAGTAATTTCGTTTGGTCACCAGACACAACTGAACTACCCACTTTTGAAATTGCCATATTAAATAAATTAGCTATAGTAGACGACGATTTTGCTTCCGTACTAGAAAGGTCAAATTTGCCAATGATGAGCTTCGAAGTATCTAGTATATCATGTTTAAGATTTGTCGTTTGTTGGAATTCTATTCCAGCAGGACCAATGTATGCCTGTCGGATGAATGGATTTTTTCCAGGTAACGAAGTTGTTCTTAAATGTAACTTTAAAGTCGTCATCGGATAAGACGAGTTACCATGGTCCGGTAAAAGTCTCAATTTGTAGCGTGTCTCACTGTTAAAAAACTTACCCCGACTCACCACCGTAAACATAATATCAGCACCTAGTCCATCAACCTCTATACGCGAATATTGAACACTCTGCGAGACACTTCTTGTGGTTTGTTGGTTCTCATTTATTATTTCCTCATTAGTTTCCTTGTGATTTTGTATTTGTCTTAACTCTTTCTCTTCGTGTGTCTCAATTTCGATTCTTCTCACGTATAAATTACTAACTTTTAAATCTTTGATGCTGTATTTATCATCTAAAATGAGTAGAGCACCATTGTTGTTTATATTACCTGGTATTGCCATGACACCTCCATTAAGAAGCTCATCGGGAAACTTTTGTTCAATGTGCAAGGTATGATTGACTGAGTTACTTACTTCAATCAAAGAAGTTAGAATAATCAGTAATAAAAGGAAGCATGGGCGTACAATCAAACGACCAAAATTCATGTACAATGTAGTTTTCTTTATTTATTCAGTGTATTTTGTAGTACTTTTGGAAAAGAAGTCTCTTGTATGTTTCTACGTACTGTAGGTACTAACAGAAACACGTGTTCTAGGATCATTTGAGCGATACCCGGTAACGCAAAAAAAAAAAAAAAATCAAAAAAAAAAAAAACTATTTAAATGTATTGAAGAAGACTTGAAACCACAACGGGGACGTGGCGCAACGGCAGCGCGTTTGATTCCAGATCAAAAGGTTGGGGGTTCAAATCCCTCCGTCCTCAGATTTCGTGTTTCCTTTTTACTTTTTTCGCTGTAGAACATTGTATACTTTTGATACTTTTCGTAAAAAAAAAAATTTTTTTTTTTTTTTTTTTTTNATTTTTTTTTTAAATTCAACGTCTTCTTCATCTATTTCATTACTATATATATAAACTAAATGATTATTTGCATCGTCGTGCATTGTAAGAGGTTGTATTCTAATCGAAGTATCACGTGAAAATTGACACAGATAAAACATATTGAGGAAGAAAAAAATGAATTTAAATTCGAAATTCGGCAGTTTTTTTTATCAAAAAAAATCTTGAAAAAATGAAATGAAACTGTTAGTAATTTGTACTACGTACTACTATACTTTCGACTTCTATATTCATCTATAGTATCTACTCATACACGTAATTATAATATTGCTGCTATAGACTATTTAGAAGACCTCTGTCACTACTAGGCTACACTATAGAGCAAAGAATGTTTCCAGTATCATCACGGGAAAAGAGTGCAACTCGCACTATTAATAATATCTTTAAATCTATTCCTTCACCGTTGAAAATAACGGCCAGGATGCAGAAAGGTGCTTTAGATCCAACTGTACAAACGAAACTTTGCAACTTATTAGTTGCATATATTGGTGCTTGCAATGAAAGAGCAAACCTAAATAGAAAAGCTGTCGCTTCATCTGGTATAAAAGCTTTATTAGACTCAGGATGTGTAGAGTGCGTAATACAAGCAATGTATGTACATTCCCGATCACCAAAAGTTCAAGAAAGTGCGTGTCGATTTTTTTGTGATTTCACTGCCTTTGGTGGTGTTATTGCAGCTAGAAAAATAGTAGCTTCAGGTGGAGTCTCGGGGATATTAACAATCATGCGAAACCACACTGATAGTTCATTACGCGTATTTGCTTGTGCCGCACTTGTTGGGCTTTCTGGATATGCGGATTCTTGTACCATTAAAAATGCAAAGATTGATGAAAGCTTATTAAATCTTCGTCATCAAGTTGCACAAAAACAAAAGCAATTTACAGACACTGCCCGTTCATCTTTTAATAGTAAATCATCTGTAAAAACTTTTCTAGATGAAGCATTGTCATCAAAATTACCAAAGATATAATAGTCATAAAGAAAATAATTTATAATAGATTCATGATTAAATTATATAGAATCAGTTGATAAATGATAAATTAATAAACGATAAAATATACTTTTCTTACTCTTATACATACAAGCTTATTTATTTATGATGAAACATTTTTACCTAATTTCATCAAATCCTTCATTTTCTTACTTCGTGCTTGAATCTCTGCCTTTGATGGTTTTGCTACTTTCTTGGCACGAAGTCTATTTGCTTCTTCTTGAGCTAATCTCAAACGAATTTTCTCCTGCGCCAATCGTTTTGCATCTGCAGCCTTTGCTTTTGCAACTCTTTTGTAATCCTCTTGAAACGTTGATATACGTTTTTCCATTAATAATTTCAATTTTTTGGGTAGAAATATTTCTCCAGGGTCATCTAGTTTTTGACGCAACGCAAGAACCTCTTGATATCGTTGAGGGCCATTTTCATGAATAAATGCAAAAACATTACCATCGTGTTGAAGAACTTCATCAAGAAACCATATACTCTGCCGGATAACGTCAAGTGATTTAGGAAAGGTTTGAAGTGCTTTGCAAGCTACTTTAACTCCTCCAGATTTTCCTACTTTTGCACGGAGTGTTATAAAACGTTTGCCTTCACCAGTTAATAAAGAAGTTAATATTAGTATACCACGGCAATACATTTGCTTGTTATCTGGAAAATTTAAAAGTGCTTGTATTATTTTCATTTCTAGTCCTTCTGTATGAAATCGTAAGGTTTCCAAGTGATTTTCGTCACTGGCCAAATCGTATATTGAATCAATCGATACCATGCACACGTCTTCTACTTCCAAACTATCTTCAAACATCCTCACCACTTTTGCAACTGAGCCCCTCTTTGCAGCAAGTTGTAGTTGCTTAGCATGCTCCCGAACGTTACCCTCGTTTGATTTTTTTATTTTTTTCATTGTCAGGTCACATTCCTCAGGAATATACTCGTCATCAGCAAACACAGCTTTGACTCTAGTAATGACTTTTAAACCCTTTTTCTTTGTTATAAGTAAAGCACCGTCTTTATCTTGCCCTGCAACTCTTAAAAAAATTAAAGTGGCTACCACCATATGAGGCCGGTCCATCTCTGGAAAGCATTCATCAATCATTTTAAGAAGTATATCAAATACTCCTTCTTTATTCATTTCGTTTACTATTTTAGCTCGAGTTGTTCTATACACTAGAGGTACGTGAATCATTTCTGACATTTTGTCTATTGAACTAGGATCTTCCTCATGTTCCTTTAGTGCACGGATATGCTTGCGAATTACTTTTGCCACCTCGTCCTTATCAGCAGCGAGTTTATTGATGATAGCACCCATTATGCAAATATTGCTGGGTGTAGCTCTAGTTAGTATTGAATAAATTTTGGTATGGAAAGAAGAACAAATGTCAATGTCCTTTTATGCGTTACGTAAAAAGATAGAGGAACCGGGTATCGTGTCTGTTGTGACCGTCACACGAGTTTCTCCAAAGATGTCAAATATATTACCAATAAGGTCAAATATACTACCAATAACGACAAATATTTAATATACGACCATGAAGGTGTGTGAAGCCCGTGTGAACTTGTTTTCCTACTATTAGGTTATACGACGCCTGCTTTTCACTAATCGCCACCTGTAATTACATACATCACTTCAGCTGTAACTTTATCGAACAAGTCCTTGTGAGTCATGTGCATAAATAAGCTTTATATTGTTGTAGTTGTAGCTCTATGCAATTACTCTCGAATTTCTGCGACAGTCAATTATATCGCAATTTTGGAGAAAATTGCTCAAAGCGAAGAAGGAATCCAAGCTGTTTTGAAGGATGATTCTATTGCAAAGAACACCAAGAACAACGTATTGAAAGCTATGCTTTACCCAACTGATCCGACGGATAAACTTTCGCCCTACAATGGTAATGAGTATGAACTAAAGTTTTCGAGTTTTCGGAGTTCTCGGAGTTTCGTCTACCATAGCCTTTCTTCGAATACTGCGCAAAGGAGAGCGGAACAAATCATTCCTTGTGTAAAGGAATACTTTATAAGACAACGATTGAGTGCTTTAAAAGGTTTGCACTATTCCCAGGACGAATCAAAGAGATTACCAGTAGGTGTTGCGCGATATATCGCGTCATACGTATCCGAAGATATACCAGAAAAATGCTTTTATTTTCCAGAAAAAGTTCTTGATTATTTAAGTTATACGTATCAAACGGGCACCTCGGGTTGGCGTGAATTTAACTTGGGATTCAAAGAAAATTTCTTTAAAAACATTGTACCTAAAGAATTTCGTGCAAATCGAAGATTTATTTTGGCTGTTTTGAATGCAGATAGTGCATATGAATTTGCTTTCAAACATGCATCACCACCTTTGAAGTCTGACCCTAATTTTGTGATTTCTGCACTACAAAAATGTGGAGGAATAATCAAATTTTTACCTGAATCATTTCGTTCTCAACGTAATTTTGTATTGGCGGCTCTTTCAAATGGGGAATGGAATTCTACAATCTTGAAATATGCATCAGATGATTTACGTGGTGATCGCGAAGTTGTATTGGCGGCTGTTAAAGCTAATGGCTATGCACTTCAACATGCATCAGAAGAGCTACATGGTGATCTTCAAGTTGTATTGGCGGCTGTTAAATCAAAACCTTATGCACTTAAACATGCATCAGAGGCTTTTTATAATAATTCTGAATTCATGTTGTCTGTTTTTAAAGCATTGAAATATGATCACGAACGCAAGAACGCATTAAAGTATGTCCCTCAAAATTTACTGTCTACTCTAACATTTGTTAAAGAATTGAGGAAAACATTTGAATATAAGTTTAATATTCCAGTATAATTGTTGTAATACTGGGTGAAAGAAATAGAGAGAGAAGGATTTTCTATTATAATAAATTCAATTTTGTATATAAGTGTGTGTTTGACTAAAATATTTATAAATTATTTCAATCGTTTTTGTGTTTTTGAATAAAAATATTTACAAATTATTTCAAACATTTTGATCAATGACTAGGGTTACGCTATTGATGTATGCTAATAATGGGTATAATTGATGAAATAATTTTAATTTTATTGCATATAACATGTACTAGATGAGTGGAAACCAAGAATAAAACAATACAAATGTAATAATGTAGTTTGCTATTGACTTTAACTTTTGATTTTAGTTGTCTTCTGTTGTCAATTCCTCTGTAATTAATCCAGCTGGTGTTGTAACAATTAATGCATTACATCCATAGAAAGCACGCTCATGAATACTAGTTACACTATTTGGAATTGTTATAGAATTTAATGATTCACATCCATAGAAAGCCTTAATACCAATACTAGTTACACAATTTGGAATTGTTATAGAATTTAGTGATAAACAGTTACAGAAAGCATAATCACCAATACTAGTCACACTATTTGGAATTGTTATAGAATTTAATGATTCACATCCACTGAAAGCACTATTACCAATACTAGTCACACTATTTGAAATTGTTATAGAATTTAGTGATTCACATCTACAGAAAGCATAAACACCAATACTAGTCACACTATTTGGAATTGTTATTGATTTTAGTGAAGAACAAAAACTGAAGGCATGTTTACCAATACTAGTCACACTATTTGAAATTGTTATAGAATTTAATGATTCACATTTACAGAAAGCATGATTACCAATACTAGTCACACTATTTGGAATTGTTATAGAATTTAATGATTTACAGTCACAAAAAGCCTTATCACCAATACTAGTCACACTATTTGGGATTATAATTGATTTTAGTGACATGCCTCTGAAGGCTTCCTTTTCAAAATAAGTCACAACTTCTGACAAAAACGATTTGATATTACGCCATACATCACCACCTCCATTCCAATACATATTTCTCCTGGCTTCAGCATCTCTCAAAATTTGGGTAACCTTTTGTTTTTTAAAGGTGTCCTGATTATTTGTTTTTCCACGAGAGCAGCACAGTAGCATCCTCACCTGCAGTCTCGAGTCGTTCACCACAAACATAGTTTCATGGTGCATCAATTTATCTTTATCCATTAGAATACCATTTTTTAATGTAACAATTGTAGTCATCCTTGATATTAATACAATAAATTTTGTCAGCACTC